>VDFB02298014.1:0-27873 GCA_007258455.2 Sequoia sempervirens
TTCTACCTTTGAAAAACCCAATAATTTTGTTAATGTGATGTGAAATCTCATTAAATTACATTAAATTAGGATAAATTATGGATTGAGCATGGTCCTCATAGGATGGATTAAGGGGTCATAATAGGATGATGTAGGAGCATCCCTAGTTGTAAAGCAATCCTGTATCAACCAAAAACGTTTCTCTTATTGCATTGTATTGAATAGATGTTTCAGTATTTCATTCCACATTTCATCGCATTATTGTTTCTCAGCTCTTAAAGTAGGATATAACATGTAAACATCGACATCTATCACATATCTAGATTTCAGATCATTCGTATTTATTTTAAGAAAGTTATCACTCTCAAAATTTCATGTATTTCACAATTAGAGCAATTGGGGCCGAACTAGTCCCGATTTCTTAGTGTGGACCTATTCCAGATCATTTGAAGGTACAAGGTCATCTAGGTCCCCTCTATAATAACCTATCTCATCTTTTCATATCTCCAATCCATTTTCCTATGGTGGCAAGTTTTCAGTTGATGAAAAAAGCATCAAATGCATACACTATAAAGTTGTGAGGTGGTGTATATTTTGTTAGGTTCATCATGCAACCAAACTGACAGTTCCAACACATATAGGTGAGTAGGTTTATGCTAGGCAAGGTTCTGTTTTGCACCCTAGCATGCTATAACATTCTGGGCTACATTGCACTGACGATTTCTCTTAAGAGACCAAAGTGTGAAAGGGCAGTAAAATTTGACGAGTTGTTACTCAGAAATCATACACTTACAACCATTTTTTCTAAAGGTACAAGGTCATGTAGGGTGACCCTACAATAACCTCTCTTAGTTTTTCATATCTCCAATCCATTTGTTCACGGTGACGAGTTTTTAATTGATGGAAAGAGCACTAGATGCATGTAGTGTAAAGTTGCAAGGTGGTGTACTTTTTGTTCTATTCATCATGTGACCAAACTAACAGTTCCAACACGTCCGGATGGGTAGGTTTATGCTAAGCGAGGTCCTGTTTCACACCCCAACACGCCAAAACATTCTGGGCTGCATTGCACCAATGATTTCTCTTAAGAGATCAAAGTGCGAAAGGGAATCAAACTTTGATGAGCTATTACTTAGAAACCGTGACACTTACAACCATTTTGTTTGAAGGTACAGGGTCATGTAGGGCCCCTATGCAATAACATCTTTTTTTTTCATATCTCCAAGTAATTCCATTATGGAAACAATGTTTCAGATGTTCCAAAAAGTGTCAGTTGCATTTTGTAAAAAGTTATTGAGAGGCATTGTTTATATTCTTCATCCCCTAGAGGTAAATTGATAATTTGATCAAGTTGGGGTGGCTATGTAGAATAATTCCAATTTATGATTTTTGGTCAACGTAGGTGTCTTTACAATCTTATGACTGAATGACCTACACCAAAGAACTAGTCTCATCTATTGATTAAACTCAATGCAGTCATAAAGATTTTGGTCAATATAGGAATATATTTTTTTAGATGAAGGAAAGTGTGGGCATGAATAATTTATCTATAAATTTGAAGTAATGATTGACCAACTTGAGGATGGGTACTTGAATATACTTCAATACAATTATTGGAAACATAGTGTAAATTACTTGTACTTTGTCTTGTACAAAACTTGATTCCATAACTATATGCCAAAAATATGTCACCCAATACCACAAACACATACTAGGTCGGAAAGATAATAATTAACCAACAAATATAGGTGAAATGAGTGTGAAATAAGTTATGAAGCACAATACACTTGGATTTTAAATATTTGAAGTAAACCATCTACAAATATCCATTGAAGCTTGTCATTCTATAATGGAGGTAACATATTATTATTAAAAACTTAAAATCTAAACATACGATCCTTAATTAGCTCTTTTTCCTTGTGTTTTCATTACATGCTTTAGAGATAAACATCTTAGCATGTTTTGAAGCACTTCATTTATTGCAAGGAAATAATATAAGAATATTTTTGTAAGAACATTAGAATGACATTTTGGTCATTTACAGTTATGTCAATTAATTAATTAATTATTTTAATAATCATTTATAATGCAATCATGGACACCATCAATAAAAAAGGTATGTACTAACCAAATAGCCATATAGGCATACATAAATTTATGTCGATATAAGTATAAAATTTATACAAAATAGCCATATAGGCTTACAAGAATTCCATACATGGGCATACAATGTCATGTATATGCAATACAAAAGATATGTCCAAAAATGCCATGTAGGCATACAACAAAGGACCCTAATAAATAGTCATTCCCCTCCAGGTGAAGAAAATAGATCACGAGTGGCCTTTGATCATTGGGGGGATGGAGATGCATATGATGGTGGTCTACTTCTAATTTTAGGGTTGGACCTCCTATTTAATTCTGCATGTAGTCATACTTATTACATTAAAAGGTATAGACATTAATATATATAAATTACATTATATAAAATGAAATATTTAACAAAATAATCACTTACTACTGCAAAATGATCCCTCTCCTCGTTCACAATAACAACACACTCATTCTATGGCATTGCAAAGCCGTATAGAAACCATCCAAATATAAATTAAAGTACAAATCAATAATCATTTGTTTTTTCAATAATAACTAGTTAAAACAATGAATGTAATTTTAATTTTACTAATCTTCCACATACCCTTGTCAAAGGCATCGAGCTCTCTATTGTAGTAGAGAAACCATGCTCTGTTTCCCTATCAATATCAGGAGGAGTCTCTACATGCATCATATAAAAATAAAACAACCTTATTCGATTACAAAAACTAGAAGAGTGATGCAGGTCATGGCTTATAATGTATGACATATAGACAACAAAATTTTGGGTACTTATTGAACTATATATTGCTTCATAGTTTAATATGTGGTTATTGGACTATTGTGTTCCTTGGGATATGTTAATGAATCCAATTCTATTTCAAAGATCTTTTTTTTTGATAATTGAGGGAGATATTATATTGAAGTCCAAAGGAACTTTATTATTTTATAGTGATAGAAAAACCAGAGGAAACAAGAAGGAAATTTTTTGTGATTTCTATACAAGTGACATGTTTTTGTTGATAGTCCTAGGGAAAATTAGGAACACAGAATGAAATTTTGAAGATACTAATGTCTAAGACCTTTTCGAAATAGAATAGAATAATGGCAATGGAAAAAGGAGAAACAGTGCATAGTAGTATGAGTAATAAGAGCCATGTAAGGAAAAAAAGGAAAAATCATGATAATTGTCTTCATAAGACATGTGCATAATAGACATGAATCATTTAAAGGACAATAATTTCTAGAATAGTGAAGAAAAAGGTTGATGAAGTGTCCAAATGAATGGTTTAAAGAGTGAAAAAAGAGGATAGGACAATATGATGACAAGGCCCCTATCAAAACCCTTCATAAATAACATGGTGAACAAAAGGTTGATAGAAGAGAGCAATATTGTCTAGAGAACCAACAAAACAAAGCACAATGCACAAAATCCATATTGGAAAGTTTCTAAGTTGAGAGGAAGAAGTTGACAGAGGAAGAGGTTGTTATATGGGCATCTTGCATAGTAAGGGGTCTCATGAATGATAAGACAAGGTTGTAATAATATAAGGACAAATTATAGAGAAATGTGATAGTTAGGAGAAATTAGAACAAAGGATAGAGTATCTTATCCTCTTGAATGTGGACACAATATCAATATATTAGTAAGAGTCTTCATGAGAATTGAAATTGAATGTCAAGGGTTTGCATGTTTCATGAGGGAAATTTCAAAGTAAAGGATAGTCACAAGATGATAGTCCTAGGGACAATCATATCATGTAAGAAAGGGACAATATCGTGATTACATAAATAAGTCATGCAAACCTTTGTTGATGTGAAGTGTGAATAATTTGTGAAGTGGGGATAATATTTATGGAAATAATGTAAAGAATGATAGTGAGATGCATGAAAATAAGAAATAATGAGCATTGTCAACTAAGAACAAAATGATGTAGTGATAGTACACAATGAGGGGAATATGGTCCTAAGATCTTGATAAAAGTTCACACCTATAAAAACACTCCATTATTTTCATTAAACCTCAACATTCTACTCATATTTATGGGTCAATCACAAAGAAGAGATGGCTAAGAAATGGAGTGAGATATCTTCATGATAGTGGATAGTGTAATATTCACATAGGCAAAGTAATGATCACAAGGACAAATGATGAATAAAGGACATCAAATGAACAATAAAGGGTATAACATAAGTAAAGAAATGTAATATGATAGTTACATAATACTGAATATGATAGTCTAAAGTGATAAGATGTAATAGGATAGTCACATGTATTTCAATACCAAATAATGCTTCAAGGGACAATTGTGGAAGATGATTTTTTATTAGGAGAGACTTCATATGTTTTGAACCAACATACCTCAAGGTAAAGAGTGCATGACAGTCATGAATGTGGTGGTAGTCACATGAAATCCAATGCTACAAGATAGTCTCATAGGAGAAGCGATACATTTAGTACAATGGTATAAGAGGAGCATGCATAGTTTAGTATTAAAGGATAGTTTGAAATGACAATTCCCTTTTAATGATCATATTCATAGAGGATAGTCCTTGTGAAGGGATAGAAAGAGGGCACATATAGTCCTTGACAATGCCCTTTTAATGATCATATTCATACAGTCAAGAGAGAAATCTAGAGTAGTTCTCAGTGGTGTCAAGAACTTGAAAGGTATAAATGAAAGTCTATAGCCATAACATGAATGAAATAACATAGTCACCATGATAAGTATTGTCAACATAGGAAAAGGGTAGTAATAAGATAAGTATCCCAAGCAACATTCATGAGCCCAAAAGTGAGGAGAGAGATGTGATGCTACAAGCTAGTGATGAAATTTAGGAGGATAAGAATTAAATGGTATGCCACAAGCTAGTGATGCTACTAGCCTATATTTTTGGAGGTCAAAAACATGAACAAATTAAATTTATAGATTATGAAGTGTATAAAAACCTAAAATCAAATTAATTAAAAAATTACAAACCATACTTACAAACTATCTGAAACCTTTAACTCATTAAACATTATTCAATTATGAAATACAATTTTACTATTTTAAAATTATAAATAATTTGTATTACTTGAGTGAAACTTCGATGACCACCTCCATTGGAAAGTGTTGTTGTCAAAGCTCCAAGATTAACCTATTCAACATCCAAAATGAGATATAAGAATACTGTTCATATAACGTTTAGCTATTCACATGTAATATTTATAATTCTTTACTAGTTACATACCTCTACAATAGATGTGGCTGTGAAATTATAGGGAGGTGGAGGACCGCTGAAAACACAGTGAACACTATGACCTTGAAATTTCATTATAATCAGTCAACTAATTTAGTAAATCTGCATTTAAAAAATGAAATTTAATAAATTAAATTCAATGAACTTACTAACACTTACCTGACTATTAAGGCTGAATTTCTCATTAAGAGGGAATTTTTCATCACCATCTCATTAGTTATATATGTACATTGGGTACCTGCATCTTGACTATCCATGGGATCATAAACACAGAGTGACCCACAAGCCTGACAATAGTGAGGTGGAACTCTGCTCCTCGAAGACTTGCCCGATTCACCTTGTGCTAGAGGAATGGTGTATTGAATGAGGCTTTGGGTGAGGAAACTAATTGTCTGCAATGTATCCACCTCAACACTCTTCTTCACAATAGAAGGGATAGTCACATTCTCATATATTGGTCTAGCGAGTGCTCATATTGTTGGCCACTGTGCATCGATATGTTCCCCCACTCTATCCTATGCAGAGACCCCACCTCTACTTTGGAAGTCCCGCATGTGTTAAAATAGTTTAGGATTTTATTGAGGACAAACTCACAATAGAGTTTCCTCAAAAAATACTATGGCACCTCATTGTTGTTGCATGGAGGATGGTAAAAAACCATCCACCACCCTTATCAATTTTTTTTCGAAGTTATCTCTTGGTGGTTGCACCAATGAATAAGGAACCTCTTGCTTGAAGGACGTAAATTTTGATTTGTTTTATGGTTCGTGAATAGTGCACAAAAGTAAAATTTTGTAATTTTTCATTTTTAGCTTGTTTATATGATAATTTATCTACATAAAATTGTTTAAACTCTTGTCTCTTCTCTAACCAACTACATTTTTTCTTGCTAATTGAATGTGCATGTGATTATTAATTCAAGTGATTAAGCATGGTTCTATGTGAGGTTGTGCCTCGAGGATCTATCAACATTGTAATTAACTCCTCTATTTGTTTTTTGTTACTTTCAATTTGCCCCATTAAATTTTCTTGAGTTCCTAGAGCATGATGAAGAATTGTTGGAGGTGTTTGTTAGAGTTATTCTTCAAGAGGTATTTTGATATGAGGTGAACCGGGAATTTGGGAATGAATTTAAGGAGGATTTGGAGGTGCATTATCATTTATTGAAAATTAAATAAACTTACATCAAAAAATATATTAAATCTACCCATTTAATATCATATTCACATAAAAAATAGAAATTAATTACTCCTTTGACCTCCCTGACTTCATGGAAAATTTTTCATGAAGATTCAGTGAAAAAATCAAGCGGTTTTGACCTTCCAAAAGTATGAGCATGTTATGAAGGGTTTGCAAGCCACAAAGGAGGTATTTGCAGCCATTTAAAAGATCAAAATGAGAGATTTTGCTTTTTTTTTTTTGTTTAAATAAAGAAAAAGGTTCTCACATTATAACACAAGAATATTTTAGGCTTGTAGTGACTGAGCTTGAGGCTCAGTCACTCCAAGCCATAATGTGCTCGCCTTTTATCTTTTTCAAGAAATTTAAATGGGGTGGTCACTTTTTGGCCCCCCATCTTTCTGCACCCACCCCTCTTCAAAATGAGAGAAGAAGAACACTAAAAAGGAAAAGGAAGTTAGAAAATTATAAGAAAAAAATGACAACTCCAAAAACTCTTCTCAAAGTAAGTCAACTACTACGAGAGTTAAATGTGCCCTTTGTAAAAATCTTAGACACGATGAATGAAAATACATGAGGAAAAAAATTGAGTATCTACAACATATTCTCAGAAAGAATAATATAGAGCTACCTAATTCTATCAAGGAATCTTCATCAACTAAAGAAAATACTAAGGGCGAAGAGAAATCAAAGGGAAAATCCTTAGTTTCTATAGAATCTTCATATCCACCATGGATTATAGACTCTTGTGCTTCACGCCATATGGAAATTGGCACATTATTTTAATATTATTGGAGAGACTAATCTAATCTAATATCTCAATTCCATTACCCATCATGTATTCTCATGAAACTATTGTTGGATTTAAGGTCAACTTTCATGATAGCTGAAATTGAAAATAATTTATCGAACGGTTACATATCTGAAGGAAACTTAAACTCAGCCTAAATATTTCTCTCCCATAAAGATATACATCATAAGTTGACTACTTCAAGGTGGAAAAAATATGTTAATGTTTTCCTAAATTATTTGTCCATGGTACTTAACATAATTTATCTTGACTAAATTGAGATTATTTTTAATATTTATTCAATGATCTTGAAATAAATATTGGAATTCTAAAAATGCACTTTTCTTCTTTGTATTGGGTTCATTATGATTAGTTCTCTAGTGGTGTGCTATGGAAATTGGCACATTATTTCAATCTTATTTGAGAGATTAATCTAATATTGTTGCAACCATAGCCAATATGCTTCTTCTTGAGCTTACCTTTTCACCCAAACCATTATAAGACTCAAAAATTGAACCCTCGTAATCAACCTTGAAATCCATTTTATAGAACAAGTGAGCAACAAGCATCAGGCTGAATTACAGTTACAATTCAATTGTATTTCATTTCATTTCTAATTTTTATCTAAATTAAGACATTCCTCAGAAAGTTCCATGTAATCATTTGTAAGGTAGGGGAAAGCGAAAAGCAAAATTCCAAAAGCTGTTAGTTGAAGAAAACCCACCAACATTCCAAAAGGTGTCGTTGTCTTAACATCAAAAACTTGCAAACCCATACCAATCCAGGAAGAGTCACCATAAAAAACGAAGGCAAAAAATAGCAAACTAGCCAAAAGGAACCGAATTAGTATGAAGGACCAAAAACCAAGCATCAACTTAGAGAGAAAATGAGGTGCTACTCTGCTTTGTCAGCAGTAGAGTAAGCATGCTGACTTGGTGTCCTTATTGAAATTGGGGAAGCTACCACCACCTCATCCGTAGCCCGAATCGGTCTCAATATCACTATCTGAGGGATCATCTGAGACTTCAATGCAAGAATGACGTTTTCTAGAATGAGCTCGATGGTAATTATTCTTTCTCGCTGCCTCACTCTCAGGCCTATAATATTTCTTCTCTTTCCCCTTGAACAATTCCTCCGAAACAATTCTGCTTCTCAGATGATAGGCATGCTTGACAACACTTCGTGTAGATTTCTTACCATCTTTCGTTCTTTTCTTTGGAGTTATAGGAACTTCAGACATCTCTTTCTCATTTTTTGGAATGTCACCTTGAGATTCAAGGAGACTAAGTCTCCTTGACCTTCGAGTTGGATTGACAGACACACCTAGTTTATCCATTTTCAACAAAGTAACTTCACCACCTCAAGACAGACACTTACAACAACATATAAATCATGTCAATCTAAACGGAGATTGTCAACTACAAAACCTTCACCACCTCAAGACTTATACGTAATTGAAATAGGCCAATACAAGCATCTACTTACCCAAGAACAACTACCTCAAACTTTGCAATTACTAGGAACAACCCCAGACACTCATACTCAGATTCTCACCTCTCGAAGACAACAAATGGTGAGAATAAGAAGCAGGAAATCCTCATTAAATAGATCAATTAGAGTGTGTATGCATTAATGTTCCAAGGAAGTTCACACAAGTGAGTTGACAACCTCCCTCTTGATCTCAAATATCACCCGCTGATCTCCAAAATGCCTCGAAACCTTTCTACAATCCTCATGCGGTGAAGAAAGCAATCATTCATATGCCTTAGGATTGGTTCTGAATAACCAACAATTTTACGCCATTACTGCTTGCTCGAGCAAAGTAAAATGGCTCACATTGCCACATTTTGGTTTTAAATAATAACCGTGGATCTTATTGTGAGATGGCCTTTTGGACAAATCAGATCGAGTCCATAAGAAATTTCATGAGTGGTATTGTTGAGATTGTGCGCCCCTTGAATGATATAATTTTGGAAAATAATACAAAAATTGAGTGGACATTAGAAGCTAAGAATTCTTTTTAGGAGATCAAAGAGGCCATAACCAATTCTCTTGTGCTGTCTATTCCTGACTATATTAAACCATTTAATATTTATACATTTTCTTTGAAACACTCTTATGCTGGCATTTTGACTCAGAAGAGAGAGGATGGTGCTAAAAAACCATATCTATCATGAGCTTACCATTCAAAAATGCAGATGCGATGTATCTAAATTTGGATAAGAAGTTAAGTGAAAGACGGAGAAAATGGATGACTATCATCCAGGAGTTTAACATAGGTATATAGCCCATAAAGTTGGTGAAAGACTAGGGTCTTTCAAAGACTTCATTAGGACCTAGTGGACAACTCATATTCCTATACCATAGAAAAATGGACCTCTTTCTTGACATGGGAATAATTCATGATAAATTGGACTTAATGAGGCCTTGATTCAGGTGATGTGAGGCATTTTATGCATCCACACTAGGTCTTGGACCCTTGCAAATTGAATAACATGCTTTTATTGATGTCTTGTAAAGGTGTTGTAAAGTGTTGTAAAAGACTTTCACACCTTTCTAGACTTAATGAATCCATTTCTCCCTAATTCAATATTATAAAATGTGTTTAATGACATTATCACATCAATATAAAAGACTTGTAAACTAAACTTAATGTTAAACTAGTGTTGTAATGTGTCTTGCACATTCACATTGGTTCTTGTGCCTTCCTAGGCTGTGTGGACCTCATTTTAGTGTTGTAAAGTGAATTTAATCACACTTTCACATTTAATTCTATGTCCCAAGCCCTAATTGACCTTTACATCATCACTAATAGGCCCCTATTAACCCATATTGTGCATCCCGAGGCTTAAATTGATCAAATACTCAACAAAGTTGTAGTTTAAACCTTATTTCCTTCTCTCCTGGCATCTTAGTTGTCAAAATGGCCCCTGCGGGACCCATTCACCATGCATGGTGAATTAGTCCCATCCAGGTGGGACCCATTCGCCATTTGTGGCGAATCAATCCCATTTGGCCTAATTTTGACCTTTGAGCGGGAAAAAAGTGAAATTAAAGTTTATTATTTCATGTCGGCCTGTGATGAGGTATTAATAGGTAAAATAGGTGAAATTCCTATAAATATAAGTCTTTTAACCCTAATTCACATCTCTTATCATTCACTCATCCACTAATCTTCCATCTCAAGTCAAGCAACTTAGGGTTTTATCATTTCAAGGCATCAAGATATCAATTTTCAGACATTCGAGGGAAGATTCTTGATGTTTTTCTATAGAATTTCAAGATCAAACATCATGGATACGTAATCAACTCCATTATTGCATGCTTCATCTCATTCTTTCATCATTTCAAGGTTTAATTACCTAAAAGGGGTTTGACCAAGGCAAACCCCCATGCCCTAACATCCAACATTTCTTCTTCTCTTCTTGTGTGTTTGTAGATTTAGGACTCTTGGAAGCTTGGAAATAATTGGAGATCAAGTTCCAAGGCTTCTTAAGTTATCTCTTCATTCAACAAGTCAAAATATCAACAAAAACTCATTTTCAGGTTCAAAAATTAGAGTTTTAGAAGCAGACACCCGTAGAGAATCAAAGTGCAGACCGAGAGCCCCAAATTCCACTCTTGAATATTCAAAAATCAAAAGTGGACTCATTCACCATGAGTGGAGAATGAGTCCCACTTCTAGGTCAATTTTGAGTTTTCTACATTTTTAGATACCCTTATGTTTGAAACGGGTTCTAGAACCGTTTTGCAGAACTGGGACTAATTCGCCCAAAATGGAAAATGAGTCCCACCAGGCCTGAAAATCAGCACCAACAACATTCTAGAAGGAATTTCTAGTCTCGATCCATATTCCAGGTGCACACTTTCAGTTTCGTCAAGTTCTATTGTAATTTGTATTCATTTCTAGGTTTTTTTTCATATCACAATGTGTTTTCAAACAAGTTACATTTCTTAAGTTTTGCATTCATAATAAATCTATTTTATCACTTAGTTTCATTTATAGCATTACATTTAGTCATAAATCCATCATACATACCTTGGATTGAGTGAACCACCTAGATTTTGGGTGTGCGATCTATCTCTTTCCATTAGGTGAAAGACCCTAATTGAGCAAAAGAGACTTAACATTCCTAGCCCCTAAAATCTATGGTTCATTTTGGTGAAACTTATTTTAGAACATTTTCTTTTCTGATTTTGTGTCCATTATCATCCTAGCAATAACTTGCATGCATTAGATTTTGCATTGTTTTGCATTCTAGGGTTTCAAAACCTTGCATTAGTGAAAATGTCATTTAGTTTTCATTTTTGCATATAATTTCCTTAAAAATATCTAAAATTTTGCATCTCCATCTTAGGTCTGCATCATACTACATCAAAACCATAAAAACACAATTCAAAATTTCTAATAATTTTGAAAAAAAACCAGTATTGGGACTCATTCGCCATGTTGGGCGAATTAGTCCCTGTCTAGATTTTTAATTGACTGTTACAGCTTCAGAAACCTCATTTATGTGCTTCCTAAGCCTCCTAGTATCATTCACAACCAGCATAACACAACCTTAGATGACCATGACATTACAATTTTTTTTTCTCCTAGTATCTCTCCTTGTTATGAAGATGATACTTTGATGTTAGAAAACCTATTTTGTGAAGATCATGAGAATCTTAGTTGTCCCCCTTCACCTCACAAAATTCTTCTTAAACAAGACAATACAACCATAGGTAATCATGACAACAACATGTGTCCTTCTCCTAGTATCTCTCCTAGTCGTGAAGAAGATACTTTGTTGTTAGAAAACATAATTGATGATGGTCATGAGAATCTTCATTGTCCCTCTTCACCTCACAAAACCCTTCTTGGGCAAGAAAATTCAACCATTGAGAAATCCCCTACTTGTGATGAAGTACTTTTCAAAGAACCAACCTTAGAATGTCAAGAAAATTTGGTTTTTAGTTCTCCTAAAAACCCTCCTCCTAGGAAGAATATCGCTATGCAAGACAAGAACCACAATAATGATATAGACTCTCACTTGCTAAGGGATGTTAACCTTATTCAACCTCAACTCATCCTTTACCCCCCTTCATATCAACCTCCACCTCAAAACAAACCCGAACTTGTCCTTTACCCACCTAAGAATAATGCATCGCAACAACTGAGTTATAATACCGTTGCTCATACATATAACACTCGAAACAATCCACAACCACCACAACCAACACCAAAACCCTTACCTCTTCCTAATTCTCTCCCCTCTAGACCTATCTTACCAGGTCTTCCTAGTGGAAAGGAGTACAATCTTGTTGAACAACTAAAGAATACTCCTGCTAAAATCTCATTATGGGACCTTATTCAAGCCTCCCCTCACTATCATAACATGATCCAATCAGCCTTGCAACAAGTTCTTGTCCATTCTAATATGCCATTAGTTGACATAGCAGCCATGATCCAAGGAATAAATGCTAACATTGTTTTCCACCAAAGTGAACTTCCCCCTCTGGAAGTGCAAAAAAAAGAAGAAGTTTTCATGATCGTTGCTTAATACAATTAGATAGGGATAAAGCGAACCCTTATTGATAATGGTTCTGCCCTTAATGTGTGTAGTGTGAATCTCCTTGATCGATTACATGTTGGCAAGTCACAAATAAAACCTGATTCCGTATTTGTTCAAGGATTTGATAACACAACAAAGCAACTGCTTGGTGTAATCACTTTTCCTATTACAGTTGGGGTGGCTACTTTGTAAACTCCTATTCATGTCATGCCTTATGATCTTTCATATAATCTTCTTTTAGGTAGACCATGGATTCATGAGATGAATGCAGTGCCTTCGACCCTTCATCGTATAATGAAATATGCCTATAACAATAAAATTTATCAAGTTGAAATAGACCTCGAGCCTGAAAGTTGCGTGTACCTTGAAAAAGGAGCTACAAGTCCTCTAAAAACATTGATTCCAACATCCAATATAGACCCTCTTGAAATAGAAAAAAACAATGAGGAATCATGTCGGGTTCACCAAAATGAACAATAGGAAAATGAGGATGCTTTATAGCCTAGGTCATAGAACACCAATATTCTCCAATTGTCATTCAATAAAATCCTAGGAATCTAAATTGGATTGACTATCAACATCAAAGGTGAGTCAATTCTCAACAAGGAAGACCTAGGAGGGGGTTCTTTAAGCTTTGAAGGGTTCACCACCAAGCAAAAGCTTGGAAAAGACAACTTAACATTCAACTCGCAAAACCTAATGATGCAAGCTAAATGAAGGATGCAAATGATGGAATAATGCAACAAGTTAGGATATGTGTACCTGAGAAGTTTGGAAATGTAACAAGGATTCTGGAAATGCAAAGAAGCTATCAAAATATGCTATAGAGGATTGAGACGCCCTTACTGTCTTATTAGTCCCGCTGTTGTTTTTTGGGGCAGATGCAGAATCTTTGGATGCCGGAACTGGATCTGAAAGAATTTCTACAAAATTCCACTTGGAGGACTAAGACGCCTTTGCTACCGTCCTAGTCCCGATTTGAATTTCTAAAATCTCCGAATGTGATCTTGAGGCTTGATGTCTACACTTTCTTCTTCTCAGATTTCAGGTCCTGAAACTTCCAGATTTGGCCTATAGGTGAGTTTCCGTGGAGATGACAACTTTGCAATGCAACTTTGCAACTTTGCACTTCAAATGATCTTCAAGTCTTCAACCTAAATCTGCAATCACAAGCACACAAAAGAGGAAAAACTTGTTGATTGTTAGTGAATGGGGGTTTTCCTTGGTCAAACCCCTTATTGGTAATTAAACCTTGAAATGAAATGAAATAAAGGAGGGAAATGATGAATGAACAAAATGCTACGTTGCAACTCACCAAACCCTTGTTATGAAATTTGCAAACTTGGGTGAGATGGCTAGCTTGAATGTAGATCTTGAATCAAAGGAGTGCTTGATAGATCTTGACTTGAATTGTGTAATGTCCCCTTCTTAGTCAGTCCTAGTTGCAGAGGGGTTAGCCTATCATTTTTGACCCTCGTAGGCTAACATTGATGGATAGAGGGTCTCCAAAGGCAGTTACTTGGTCAATGGTGTCACTATTTCTCTCCAGTACTTTGTTTGGTTCAGGATTAGGCCTTTGCAAAGGTTTTTGGGCTCAGATTGGCATACTTACTATTTATGGTAAGTAATCTCGGTAGAAGAGTTCAGTATTACTATATATAGCAGGGCACCTAGACATATGGTGATTTCAGTATCGATCCCAGTTCTTAGTTGGCTTGGAGGAATAAGGTTTATTATGCGAGTTATATTATTTAATTATTAATAAAGATGACTTTATTAATAATTAATCATAAAAAGCATAATCTAAGTTTATAATAGCTCGTTATGATAAAGGGGTCCATGGGTCATTAAAAAGGGACCATTTATAAGCTATTACTTGGGCGCCATTTCAAATTAATATTTAATATTCATAAGGTGCGTACTTTATATTATTTTAAAGGTTTTGAAATGCTTTTTGGAGGGATCGACCAAGTGAGAGAAATATTTATGGGAGCCAAAGAATGAATTGACTATCCATTATGCATTTGATAAAAAAATATCTTTGAAGTTCTTCGGCGTATTAAGAAGGAGACCAAGGGTTTTTTGCAACCAGCATTGGAGATCAAGACTTCTTTAGTGTTTCAGCAATCTGAGGTGGTGAAAGATCCATTGAAGGTTTGCAAATTGATTTGTCTTCACTCAGGAGGCAAAATAGAGCATAATAGTGAGAGAATTGCAAGAGTTGAGATTGGATATCTTTGTGGAGGGCAGGTCTACTAGTGGCTGCATCGATTATCATCATTGGCACAATTTACCAGGCCGTACTACCTTCTAGAGGTCAGCCGTACCATTCCTTGCTGCTAGTGTGTTGTTTCTTGAGCAAGGCGCTTAGGGTTTTGGGCATCCATCTTCATCATTGTTGGCGCCAATATCAAGGAAGTCTTTTTGTGCAACTTTCGAGGTGGAGGAATTGATCCAAGAGGGAGGCCGTACAAATTCTTGAAAGCCCAGCTTGCTGCAATACATTTCAGAATTCAATGAAGTCATCGGGTATGAGATTCAATGTAAAAGCCTTTAGTGATAAGCGAATATTAAGAGAGCTTCTTTTCTACATATGTTTTTTCCTATTTGCATTTGTACAATTCTAGCATAAGTTCTTGCCTTGCTTATTTTATAAAAAATACAAAAAAATCATATACTGCTCGAAAAAACACAATTTTTTTTGCAAAACATCAAAACCAAAACAAACTTTATCATCAACATTTAGTTTGGCAAGGTTAGAACCAGTAGGGGTTCTTACAAATTGCTTGCTTGAATCAAAACCCTACATCACAAATGTTAGCTCAAAAACACACATGATGCAAGAAGATCTTTGATATGATGCTTGAATCTTGATGAAGGCTCCAAATGCTTGATGAATTGCTTTTGATCTCATAAACTTTCCTTAGGAATGAATACTTGAATGCTTGTTGTTAGGATATGAGAAATGAATAGAAGGAACCTTGTATTTGTACTTATCCATGCTTAATATCCCAAAATTACACCACAACATGCCAACATTTGAAATCATTAATTAAAGGAGGCTAAATCCCGCAAGAATTTGAAATTAAATCTCGAAAATACCTTAAGGGGGACTAAGACGCCCTAGGTGGCGTCTTAGTCCTGACCCAAAAATCAGGGACACATGACCAAAATCATTAAATTATCATTTATCATTTGATGTTTGTTGGGATTAGCCATAAAAAGATATAGTTCATTGGGTTTGTGGATGCAAAATAGGACCAATTAAGACATAAATAAGGATAAACAAAGCAAGGTGGGCCCAAACAAGTGTGAAAATGCAAGGGTATGCATTTTCCTACACTACAACAGGTTTTTCGGTTGGTTGTCCCATTACATCGCAATGATTCTTGCCTATGAGTTGTGTATCTCCAGGGTTTGTATCGACAAGGGTGCCAAATGTCTACTTGGTAATGATAATTAAATGATTAACAGAGAGTAAACGGAAGTACATAACAACAATAATAAAGTATATCAATTACTCAAAACAATGCACACAATGTATGTCGTGTATCCCTTCATTCATCAGATAGGCAATAATTATAGAATACAAAATGTATGTGGTCCTCGACTACAAGTGCAAACATGAAATATATAGCAAGCCGACGTTGGTTGAGAATGCCAACCATTGACAACTACCAAGTAACAACCAACCAACTATTGGGGACTAATTACATATTAACATATTTATTTATTTGTTTATTTCTTGCCGACTGCATCAATTAGAAAATGTTTGCTCCCTCATAGTATCATCCATGTGAGAGTCAAAAATTTCGATGGAAGCAACAATACAAGTGTATACGAGAGATAATATTTCCATGGCTGTTGCCATGCCTTCAATATGCAATACATCAAATTTTCTTGAGGAATATACCATGTTATGCTTGTTGAATTTAGAGTTCATCTTGTGTTTTATCACCATACACATTACTAGGATCAATTAAAAAATAGACTACATAATTGTAGATGGTAGTGAGAAAGCATATGCTAAAGACTAATTGCGAAGCCCTTATTAATAGCCCAATGTTTTTATTTTTCACTTTTTTTGAGTGTCATTAAATAGGGATAGTGGGTTGTCCTCGGGACAATCAAGGGAAGATAGATTGCCCTTGAAAAATTCTTTCCTTTTTAGGACTTTTTAAAGATAGGTCTATGCAAAAATAGGGGAAAGGGATGGTGGGGGGGGATGTTTTCAAGGTGTCCTCAATATGGGCACACCTCCAAAAGAGCAGGGACGTGCCCTTGTGTATCATAAGGTTTTGAGCAATGCTGAAAATAGTGCAATTGAGTCATTGCATGGTGGGAAATAAACCTATGATGATAGATCTTGGGTTCATGGTAATCCATTATGAAGTTACAAGAAGAATAAAGTTAACCTATCATGAGTTGTATGCGAAGAAAAAAAGCCAGATATATCTCTTTGTGAGCAAAGGTCAATCAATGGTAGTAGTGCAAAAGAATAAACAAAGATCCCTCCCAACACAAAAGGAGAAACATCTAGAACTAACAAGAGAACTAGTAAGAAGCAAAAGGAAGAGGAATGTGTTGGCAATGAGGGCAAAGATGTCAAAGAAGATGATGACGCCACATTCATCACAAAAAGTTGTGTAGGTTAGGAGATTTTTGAAGAAGTGTGCAAAGAGACATTTGGTGATGAATAGGTGGAAAGTTAACAACAAATTGATGAGAGTAAGATGTGTAAAAGTCCAAGGAGAAATTTGACAACAAAGAGAAGAAAAAGCAAGAAGAAAGCAAGAGAGGACATGTTGAAGTCTTTGACTCCAATCAAAGTGTGACAGAGAGATGGATGTAATAAGTGGCAATGACAAGACCCCATGCTAGACAAACGAGGAGTCATTAGCTAGTAATGACAATAATCCATCTCCACAAAGGGATGTGCAATATAAGGAACAAGGACAAAGAAGAGAAAAGACCCTCATTGTAGATGATAACACAATTTCCATTATCAAGGTGCAAATTTCTGAGATGGTGGAGCAAAAAGTGGATTTTCCTAAGAGTTCATATTGATGAAGGGGTTGAACTTGTTGAAGTATGGATAATGTTGATTTTGAGTGCGATGAGAATCTCTAGAAGGCAATTAGAATATACACATTTATCAAAGATTGTGGAGGACAAAGTGATGATGCTTTTAAAGCAACTTGAAGAAAGGGGGAAAGAGTTGGAAGGGATAATATTAGGTGTTGTTGCAATGGTGACAATGATTGATCTGCAACTCCTAGACATAACAAGGGAAATATTTGTTCGGGATCTAGAGCTAGAGGTGCTGCTAATGGAGTATATGAGAGGTTTAATCTAGGAATTTTCCATTCAAACTAAAGATCCAAAGCTTTTTGAAGCAGTACAAAGGGTTAATGAGGTCATGGAAAGAGTGAGTAAAGAGGTTGATGAATTAAAGAGGTTCATCAAGGTTGTGTTGATGAAGGCAATTGATTTGACATTTGCTAACAAAATCATTGACACAAGATTTGGAGAAGAAAGGGATAGCATCAAGAAAGAGTTCAGGAAAGCTAAGGCCAATGGTGACTTGTCAACCTGATTAGATAAAAATGAGTAGTCCATAAGGATCTTGAAACTCGAGAAAGAGGTAGTGCAAGCAAGTGTAGAGATGTAAGACTTGTTGAAACAAATGAAGACATTTGTTGTAGGATTTGAGGAGCTTGTAAAGGAAATGGATGGGGAATTGACAATGATCGATGATAGAGTGCAAGAAATTGGAGCTACTATTAGCAAGTTTGTGGCAATTGATATTGAATACAAGGATGGGTGCAAGTCTTGGGTTATTGACTTAGTGACCAACAACAACACTAAGTTCCTAGAGTTGCTGCTTTGACTTTGTATTCTTTCTTGAGGGCAAGAAAGTAGGCCAATTTGGAGATATGTGGTGGAAAAGATGCTAAGCGACAATAATAATAAAGATCATAGATTGGCGATCTAAAACAAAGGAATGGTAGGATGAAATTGGTCTTAAATTGGCAATGAAGTAGTGGAAGACAACTATATTCAACTTAGTAGGTAGGGTATACCCATGTTTTGGATATCACAAAAAGAGTTACAAGTGTCGTGTTGTACCCAAACCAAATTTTTTGCTTCACTAAGGCATTTTGCTAAATATAGTCTTATCCTTGTCAAAGTGATGTCATAAGGTAATTTTTGGGGCTTTTTGAATATGGAGCTTGTGTCAGTTTCATGTCAGTCTGATATTGAAGAATTTTGAGGAAAGTGAAAATCTGAAGGAAAATCATCAAATTTTTCTAACTCTGGAGAGGAGAGCACCTTTTTAGAAAGGCGCCCTATCTTTTAGGGGTCCAGATCCTGTTTTTAGGGTTTGTTACCTCCAACAGACATTTGTCTGGCATCGTGTCAGCTTCGTAACAAGCTATCAAGCCTGTCAAACGGACCTGTTTTGCTCAAGTTACGGGAGATACGGTGGGAAATGAGACAAACACAAAAATGGCTAACACTAGAGGAAAAAGAGCAGCTTTTGAAAAAGGCGCCCATCTTTTTGAGGGGTCAAATGAAGGTTTTTGACTAAAAGCTACCTAAGATGTTTGTCTCACATTTGCTCAGGCTTCGCAATGCATCCGTCAGTGGGTGAATCTGAGTTGTTGGATTGCCTAAGCCAGAGGTCAAACATGGGGTTAAATCTTAGTCAAAATATCAAGGAAAAAGCAAAAGAACACATTTTCAAAAAGGCGCTTGAGCTTTTGAGGCTTTTAATGTCCTCTATTTGGTGATCTCAGATATATAGCTTGTCCGTGTTATGTCCAGCTATTCGTTGCCTATCTCCGTTAGGTTAGAAGTTGTTTGGTTAGCTTGCAGTCGGAGTTTTAGTCATATTTTGGCCGGTTGAGAAAATGGCTCTCTGGAGGAAAAAGAGCACCTTTTGAAAAAGGCGCCCTTGATTTTCACCCCTCAGATGATGTTTTCTGAAGAAATGTGCCTTTGCAGTTATCGTGTGGAATGAAGTCAGCTCCACAGTGAGCCAGTTATCTAGCCCTGAAATTCTGTCAAACAGAAGTTATGGAGGATTCATTTTTCCCTTCGTACAAGATGAAGATGGAGAAAATTTGACTAAGTCTGAGAAAAAGCGCAGCTTTTGCAAAGGGCGCTTGGGTTTTTGAGCCTTTAGATCTTAGTTTTATGGTCTGCAGTCTCAAGGAGTCTTTTGATCAGTTTTTGTCCTGCTCTGCAATGCACCTGTCAGCTAGTCAATCGGTGAGGTCAGTCAGCCAGTGTCAGGGATTGAACAGAGGTCCCGGAAGAGGTTCAAATTTCAGTTTTCATGAAAAATGGTCTAGGGAAAAACGCCAAAAGTCAAAGTTGATTTTTCAAACTTAAAATCACATGTGCGCCTAAAAGAGGAATTTTGAATATTATTTAAATATTTGAATTTTGACTTTCAGTTGAAGAGAACGATTTATGGGTTGTCATCTCCAGTTAACATCTTTGCATGTTGAGTGCTTTTTCAGTTTTGCATGTTGAGTTAATGATTTGCATGTTGAATTAACTGACTTTGCATGTCAAGTTACTGTTTTGCATGTCCACTTAACTGAAGTGCATGTCAAAAATCAACTAAAGTTTGAATGCATGGCGCATTTTTGAATTTGTGTGAAGTCTTTGAAGATGGTGCTTTAATTAGGATTTTCAACTAAAGGTCTAAAGGATTTTTCAATTGAAGTTTCAAAGGTGGCGACTCTTAGTCTCAAAGATGGCGCCCTATTTAGGGCATTTTAGTCTTCAGTTAACCGTTTTTGAGAGCCAATCATTGGCTAGGCGTGGATTTTTGAGGTCCAATCACAAGCCAAGCGCCATTTTTAGGGATTTGCATGCATTTATCACAATTTTTGGTGATGAAAGTCTATTTATTCAAGCCTAGGCGTCCATTATTCTTCATCCCAAGCTAAGAGAAATATGTTTTTCTTGAGCAAACAATGATTTGAAGGTGATACAGGTGTCAGATTTCAGTGTTCTTCGTAGCAATAGATTCAGTTTGTTTAGAAGAAGAATATTCCAGACTTTGTTTTCAATTTGCATGCAGGTTTCATCAAATTCAAGTCAGAGATAGGTGAATTCTACAGAAGCAGAACAAATAAAACTTTCTTTTTTCTGTCTTATTTCTTCTATTTCTCATCTTAGGTACTTTCTACGCATGTCAAAGAAAATCAGAAAATTTCCAGAGTTTGATCATCTAGGTTCGCATACTACAGCATCAGCAGCAAAACTGTAATGTCTCCTTCCTAGGCAATACAGTTATTTCCGAGGTTAGCCTATCATTCTGATCCTTGTAGGCTGGCAGAAGTGTTTAGAGGATCACTTGAGGCAGTTATCCAGTGTTGGGGAACATCACTCCAACAGTTGATTCAGGTTTGGGCCTTTGCGGACACTCACAGAGTGATTTAGAGGTACTTACTATTTATAATAAGTCAGGCAGGCAGGAGTTGCTATTTTTGGCAGGGCACTTGATTCAGCTGGTCAACTCAGCTTCGACTCGGTTTAATGATCTAATGAGCAAATAGTAATTATTAAAGCATTTGAGCATTATTAAAAGTTTATTAATTTGACTTTATAATATAAAGTCACTTTAATGAAAATAATTAAATTTAATTATTTAATGGCAAATTATAAAGTATCATTAATACTTTATAATAAGGGATAAATTAATATTAAATGAGTATGTTAATGCTCATTTAAGAAAAGGGATGCCATTATGTAATTAATATGCCTAAGTCATTAAATGGCGATTTAATGATATTTTAATTGCTCATTTAATAGCTTTTTTGTGAAGGGTCGACCTTTTGAGAGAGGTTATATATTTCCTCAAGGCAAATCAAACTCATTATGTTGATTATTCTAATTTGTCTTTATTTTCTCTCTGAGAGCATTGGGGTTTGAGAAACGAGGGTTTCTGCAGATCAACGGGTTTTGAAGAACGTTCCCTCTTCAGAATCAGGCATACTGAGACTGTGCAATACCAGTTGAAGATTGTCAACAGAGTGGCTTCACACATGAGTCATATTCGGGCATATTTCAAAGTTTATTATCAGTGTATTGGATCGATCTTTCTTCCAGAATATCACTTTGGTAGTGTTTCATTTGGCATCTGGCACATTCTTCAAGGTTGTACGGATTTATTTAACGCTGGTTGGGCCGTACATTTGCTGCAGCAAAGGCCGTACTTTCTTCACTAGATAAGACGCCTTGCTTTTTTATGTTTTGTCTTCACCATAGGGGACGCCTAGGTCTTTGGGGGTGTTTGCAACCTTCTGGTGGTGGGAGAAGCCTGTATCTGGATTGGCCGTACATTTTTATGCTTCCTACAGGTGGCTGCAAACAGAAAACCAGGTTCTTTAATATCATATTTGTACTTGCTTTTTCCTTATAAGTTCGACTTTCTTCATTGTATGAATCCAGAAGATTAATAAATATATGCACCAACATTTGGGAAGCTATTCGTTGCATTATTTATCATTTATAAACTTTTATTGAATTTAATTGTATTTATTTCCAAAATCGCAGAAGATTAATAAATATATGCACCAACATCTGGGAAGCTATTCGTTGCATTATTTATCATTTATAAATTTTTTATTGAATTTAATTGTATTTATTTCCAAAATCGCATTCTTTTAATATACTGCAAAAACCTTCAAAAAAATCAAAAACTATAGACAAAACAAAAAACGCATTTACAGTCAGAGGATTTGGGTTGAGAGACACCTGGTCTCTTACAAAAACCCATGTCTTAGATTTTTTCTGAGAAAATTGCCCCGTAGCCTTCATTTTGAAGCTCTGTGCTTTTTTCCAAGAATCTCTTTGCATGTGGGTTTGAAACACATCTTTTTGAGAATCGAGCTATTTGGGTTGTCTTAGAATTTGATTCTGCACAAAACCCACGTTTCAGAAAAAATTCGGAAACTTTTCCTGTCATAAGCTATTTTTAGCCTTGTCCAGAGATTTTTAGCCTTTTCGGAAAGTTGTCCGAATATATTCAACTTCATAGTCAAAAGTTTTCATTTTCAAAATGCAGTTCAATCTCATGGATTACAAAACCAAATCAATCCTTATACATGATTTTGTTAAAACTTCAGACATTGACTTAGGTCATGTCTATCCAGTGGTTAACCTGAGCAGTTTGGAGGGTGTTAGCAGCAATTCATTGAGGAATCTTGAACGTTCCGGGTTGCTGGCAGCAGCATCTATTCCCGTCGGCACTTTCGATCTCGAGTTTGTTCTTGCTTGCATTAAGCATTACGACTCGTCTTCACGACAAATCAGATCAGCTGATGGGAGAGTCATCTGCAGTCTTAAGCCAAAGAATGTAGAGAAATGATTTGCTATTCCTTCTCGTTCAGATAATTTCACTGTAGTCATTGAGGCATATGAAAAGATATGGGATGGAGATCAAGGACGTTCATAGAGAAAGGTTGCTCAGAAATGGTTGAAAGTTCAGAAGACCAACATGCCTAAAAAGGTTGGTCGACGAGGTTGCTGTTTTGATAACTCTACTCAATCGAGTTACAAGTCAAGAAGATGCTAATACTTTCCGACCATGGATGTTTTACATCATTTCTAGGATCCTTGATGGCACAGAACATTTTGACTGGGCCATGTTGATCAGTGATTGCCTACATCAGCAGATTACTGGTTTTCTCAGGTTTCATGAATTTCACATGGTATCTTACTTGGTCTACTTAGTTGCATCTCAAGGTAGCTACAAACACCTAAAAACTAATGGGACTCTTGGTGTTCATTGTGTTCATGAGTACTACTCTCAATTGGAATTTTCTAAAGCTAAACAAGATTTCTGAGTAGTGAATGATCACTTTTCCATGAAGACAGTCAGAGATCTTGACAATGAAATGCACATTTGGATTTCTGCAGAGGCAAAATCAGCGATGGAGACTTGGGGGGATTGGTTTATCCAGTTCCCTACTTTCACATACATTCGGGTTTATGGATACGTCAGAGAGCCTCTAATGTTGCTTAGGTACTCTTCGGACAAGATCATCTTCATTGAATTTCTCAGAAAGGTTCAACACGTTCATTCCTTTCCTCGCAATCATTGTAAGTCTGCAGCTTCTTTTCCATTCGGATTGGGCATTTTCACATGCAGAATTGCGGCAGATGCCAAGTATATGTCAATTGAGATGGAGAGATTCAAACTCAAGTCTCATACTGAGAGGCGTTCCTATGATCCTTTGAGTCATTATGCAACCAGGTTGGAGCGAGGGATTGCACATAAGCCAACACTTGAAGATTTTTGGGCTAATTGTGAAGATGAATTCGAGGTTCGTCGTTGTCACTATTGTAGACTCACTATTACTTACCTCTCTGATTACCTGTTAGAGGATGTTGATGGTCTATCAGATGATGATGGAGAGGTTCTTCTCAATTCATATGTCAAGGATCAAATTGCTTAGCAGCCACTTCGCTCACCAAATTGGTATGCTAAGGAGAATACTTCTATTGAGGAGGTGTCTAGATCAGTTATCAAGACTAGCAAGCAGTTCTTGGAGAGCAAACGAAGGCGAAAGTCAGTTCTTGTTACAGAGCCGCCAGTGAATTTTTCTTCATTACCTTCTACTTCGAGGTCTAGACCTCGGGTCAAGGCTATTGTGACGCCACTTGAAGGGGTTAGATTTGGTGGAAACACGAGAGGGAGGACTACTGGTAAAAGGAAACAGAAGCAGGTAGAGAATGCACCTGAGATTCCAGTGGAGACAGTCATTCAGGCTGAGCCACGTGTTTCGCCTCCTGGTTCACCACATGTGCAGCTTATTGATATAGATTCAGAGCCTGAGATACCAGTTCGAGTAGGATTAGAGACAACTGAACCACCATAGGTTGATACATCAGGGACACTCTCCTCAAATTGATAATATTGTTTAGTCTTGTTGGCTCGAGAGGACTTTGGGGAGGCAGAGGCGAGAACCTTCATACAATCTTGATTTATTTGAGTTCGGTGAACCTTATCAGAAGAGGTTGAACAAGAAAATCAAGAAGCAGGTGCATATCGAGAAGACTCCACAGTTAGAGATTGTTATAGAGGTTGCTACTCCTCTAGAGGGTAAGAGCCTAGATGAGGTTGAAGTCGGTGATTTTACTTTCACCAAGGCAAATCTTGGCAGGACCACTCGAGAGACAGACGTGAGCCTTCTTAAGATTGTCACCAATAATCTTGAAGAACGCATCACAAAGGATAGAGAGGATAAAGCACTACTTAAGGCCAAGAACAGTCAACTTCGACAATATATCTCTGATCTCGTTCATGGAAATTCAAATAGAGCGCTTGTTCTTCCACATAATACACCTGCAGAACAAAGAAAGTTGGATCAGTTAGTCAGTCATGGTAGACTTATGGACAATTGGATTGAAAGCTTCATTGTTTCGGGTCAGGGTCTTCTTACAAATTTATATCAATTGAGGAGTGATGCACATAAACTTCGTCAAGGGATCCAGCTGCTTGAGATTTCAGTTGCAGAGAGTATAGCCAAGGATTGAATTCTTATATCTCAGTTGTTTGTTGCATATGATGCTTTGGAGATTGATGAAGATAGAGAGAAGGTTTTCACTTGGAAGGAGCATCACCTTTTCGATATGGAGATATGTGAAAAGATCTCTACCAAGTTGTTTTCACTAAAAGATAACGTTGTTGGAGCTCTTGCACTCGTCAGTGGTTTTGTTGTTCAGATTTCGTGTCATTACCTTCTTGAAGATGGCACGTATATTGCACTGAATGTAGTGCAAGCTGAGTTTGAAAAGCTGATTCGTGATAGCCTTGAGGGAGATCTTGTGGTGGCTAAGTTGGAGAACATTTCAGTGATTTCAACTAGTTTCAAGAAAGCGGCTGAAGATGTCAAAGAATGCATGCATACAATCAAGGAGAGTGGCAAAGAATTGAAGAAACAGATTATTGTTTTGGACAGCGTCAAAGTGCCAGAAGACAGAGTGATTGACGAATTCCTGGATGAGGTGTTGAACCGAGATGACTTGGAGTGATCTGCCAGTTGGGATCTGCAGTTAGTTTCGAGGATAGAGTCAGGAGCAACAATTAACTCGACTTTCAATCTTGAGTTCACTTGCTGATTTCATACATGCTTATCTCTTCCTTGGGACTATCTTCACAGGAGTTAGGATACGGGTTTTTCAGTTAACTTAGGGTAGTGTTCTAGTTAACTTTGCTTTCAATAAGGACGTGCATGCTTGCACATTGTCCATTTAGATTAGATGTACCGGTTAACTGATGGTAATTTTCCAATTAATTGTATAGTTTGCTTTGTTAGGGTTTAGCAATAAAATCTTGCATGCATTGCAAGACTGTAGTTGACTCAAGGTGATTTTAGGGTTCCCTACACCTTTTGATGTCTATAAATAAGAGCTTTTGCTCATTTGTACATAACTTTTGCACGAGAGAGAAATATATGCTGTGCCTACCTTGCCTTCAATATTGCTCATTTTGTATCTGTTCATGTGTATTTGCTATTATGATGAATTGTTATGCCACTTGGGTTTCATGCAATTATGATGATGAATTCTTTCCTTAGTTAGATTGATTTTGTTTTGTGTTCAATAAACTTGTTCAGATTGAGCTGATAGATGTGCCACCTTGCCTTCAAGTTGAGAATTTGTTCTTGTTTATCGTGTGATATTTTGTGAATAATAAACTTGTTTAGATTGAGCTAATAGATGTGCCACCTTGCCTTCAAGTTGAGAATCTATACTTGTTTATCGTCAAATAATCATTCCTGCTCCATTTCCTCATGCTCTATTTTCTTGAGGAAACTGGATAGTTTTAAAGTAGTTAGCTTAGTTGTAGTTAGTGATCTGCGAAACCAGAAAATACTTAGCTGCAACGTATATAGTTTTCTTGAAAGCCTTGTACCTCTTACAGCTGAGACAAAAAAGACAGGATATAGTTTAGTTTATTTCCCTTTTCAGGTACTTTTGTCTAGCACGACGAGGGAGCTTCACCTCCTAATTTGAAGAGCACTCATTGCGTAGTGTGCATAGCTGTCCGTACCAACTTATACTCCAGAGGTGTTAGTTGTTACGCCAACATGTCGACATAGAGATGAATCACAGTATGTTGGTGGTAAACCCTAGGTTTAGTGGATGCCTATAAATACCATTTGAATGGTCATTAATGAGAAGGATAAGAGAATTGAGGATAGTAAAGAACAAGAGATAATAGAGAATAGGTAATTGTTGGATTCATGCATAAGAGGGTTGGATAATCAAGGACCAAGAAGGGTAATGTAATTAGTTGCAAGACCAAGGGATTGGGTAGATAGATTGAGAGTTATCATTGATTGTAATTGTACCATATTGCAACATACTTCTTGTACCCATAGCCTAAGGGGCCAATGCACTCATTGCTATTGATGACCCATTGATTAATACAATGAATTCTTGCTTCATCTCTTTTGTCTAAGTACTTACACGGTGTTGGTCTTCCTCTTTACCTAGGTGGGGCTTTGGGTGCTCTACGCACTTTAGGTGAGACATTCACCAAAAGTCCCTATCCTTTGGTGGTTGATGGGCTAAAGTGTTTGAGTATTCAAATGTTGGTTTATTTTTCTACACGAGACTTTTAAGATGGTAAATAAACCCAACACCATTGTCACATTTTGAAATGTTGAATGGCATTTTGTGGGAACAAACTTCCACTTAGTCAAGTTTAAGAGGGGATATTAGTGCATATTTTCCACACAATTTTAATCCTGCTTGTTGGGTTCTTTTATTTGATGCTTGGATTTGTTATCCCCATGAGACACCAATTTGTGTGCTGGTCCTTGGGTAAAATTTTAGGGGACCCTATCAAGTACAAACTTTGTGTTTCATTGGATTCATAATTATAGGGCCTACCTTGGTGTAGTATATTCTGTGGAGGCCTATTTTTGTATATTAAGAGGTCAGCAACAATAACCATCTATCATCCATTATTCATTTGCTAAAGTGATAATTGATACACTC
>VDFB02298015.1:0-15971 GCA_007258455.2 Sequoia sempervirens
TGTAACATTCACTGGAGTAAATACCCATCAAAATTACAATTGCAGATTCATATAAGAAATATTACAATATTTGGAAATTTAAAATAATTAATTTTCCACACAATATTAACTCACATAAGCCCTTATTGAAAATTAAAACAAAATAAATTATTTTTGGGTGATGCAAGATTGCTCCAAATATGAACATGCACCAACATGCAAAGCTAGTGGCCCAACATGCAGATGCATGCAAATCATGCAATTCAACATGTAAGAGCATGCTTACAAAGTGGTCCCCATCGAGAAATGGGATGCCCAAAGAGAATATTCCCCCCTTTTATGCCTTTGTAACATTGACTGGAGTAAATACCCATCAAAATTACAATTACAGATTCACATAAAAAATATTACAATTTTTGGAAATTTAAAATAATTAATTTCCCACACAACATTAGCCCACATAAGCCCTTATTGAAAATTAAAACAAAAGAAATTATTTTTGGGTGATGCAAGATTGCTCTTACACCATGGGTGCTCCTGCATCATTTCCTTGAATGTAACATTCCTTGATTATATAACCTTCAGAGTTTTTGGATTCCAAAGTTTGTAGCCTTTAGCATTCTCACCATGACTAATGAAATTACACCTTTTTTCCTTGAAATCCAACTTAGATCATCTCTTCTTTGGCACTTGAACAAATGTCTCACAACCAAAGACCCTCAAATGCATTTAACTAGTTTTTTGCTAGTTCACATTTGATATGGTGTCTTGTTTTCTAGCATGGAAGTAGAAGACTTGTTTTTGAAGTAGCATATGGTATTAATAGCTTTAGTCTGATACACCTGTCTTACACCAACACTACTCAACATGCTTCTAGCCTTATTTGGCAAATTTCTATTCAAAACTCTTAGTCACTCTTATTTTTTTGCAGTGTATAAGGTGTTGTCCTTTGCTTTACAATACTGAATCTTTCAATCTCCTTGGAGTAAAATTCACTACTATTATCTACCCTCAGCAACTCTATTTTCTTACTGGTATGGTTTTCAACAAGAGACCTAAACTCCTTAAACTTGAGAAATACTGCAGTCTTCTTTCTAAGAAAATACACCCAATAGTACTTAGAATAATCATCTGTGAATTATACATAGTATATACACTTATAAATGGATTTCCACAAGACCAAACACATCACTATGTATCATATCCAAAATCTCCTCTGCTCTAGTGCTTCTTAAGACAAACCTCACTCTATTATGTTTTCTCAACACACAAATTTTACAAATGTTAATACCAATAGAACAATCATCAAGACTGTCCATCATATCTTTACTTATCAAGGTTTTTTAGATCTTTTTCACTTAGGTAATCCATCTTGAGATGCCACAATCACGCTGATTTAGGTGTAGTTTCTTTAGCGCACATGGATAATGTTGTTGCATCCAACCTATACAAAGTAACATGCCACACTCCCTTAGCAAGCACTAAATTACTCCTTGCTAACCTGCAACCTTTACCATCAAAGGTGACATGTATTCTTGAGTCAACCATTTTTGACACAGATATAAGGTTTTAAGCCAAACCTGAAATATGCAGAACATCTGAGAGTGTCCTTCCTCTACCATCCATGAATGCAACCTTTACCTTTCCTCAACCAACCATCTTCAAAGAAGTGTTACCATTGAGGGAAAATCTACCCTTCATTGCACTTTGCATAATCAAGTGCCATTCTCTATGAGGTGTCATATCATAAGAAGCACTTGAGTCAATTGATCGAGTCATCACCAATGACATTAGAAGAAATAAATGCATCACTACTATATTCATCATTCTTAGAGGACATATTAGGAAAGTCATCATTTTTCTTGGACTCACAATCCTTCTTTACATGACCTTTCTTGTCACAATTCCATCATTTTATTTTAGATTTATTTAGATGTTTACTTTTAGACTTGATTTTACTCTTAGATTTTTTATCCCCACTTTTTCTTACCTTTCTTTTCCTTATACTTGTCTCTAACAACTAGGGCATCAAAAGCATTATCATCCACAAACTTTTTCCTAATTTCCCCACTCAACAAAATACCTATGACATTCTCTAATTTTAGTGGCACAAAATTATTGTCTATAGAAATTATCATGTTTTCCCATGCATCAAGTAAGGAACAAAGTACTACAATTCATTTGTCCTCTTCATCCATCTTGACTCCTATTGATGCAAGTTGACTTATTATCATATTAAAATTATTTAAGTGTTTAGTTATGGAATCTTCCTCTTTCATTTTCAGAGAATACGACTCCTTTTTTAATACAAGTTTATTAACCAAACTCATAGATTGATATAACACAACTATCTTCTTCTACAATGAGTTTACAGTTTGTTCCTCAAACATATTTATCAACTCAAAATTTTATAGACATAACTGAATAGTATTTCCTGCTTGCTTATCTAGTTTTACCTAGTTGTCATTAGACATACTTTAGGGCTTGGTCGAAAAAGATATCATAGCCTCTACTTATCTCTTTTCACCAAAAGATCTTCCATCTTCAATTTCCATAATTTGAAGTTTTGGCTGTTGAATAATTCCATCTTAGACCTAAAGGTGTGAGCCATAGATTTAATACTATTATGTCTTCTCAAAAAATCCTTCAAAGTCCTTTGTGATCAGTTATACATGAATTTCAACAAATTGACTGTAGTTACCACCGAACGTGCTAGGGTTTGGACTCCCAACGACATAATAACTTCCCAAACAACAAACTTGCTCTTTGATACCAAATGTTGGGGACTTGCACCCTTGTTGTAGACAACCGGTAGATTGAGATTAGATAGACTTAAGATTATGTGCATTAAAAACAATCAAGAATATTTATAAGATCCATCTAACAACATTTATAGAAGTAAATGGAATAGTATGCATTGAAAGATCACACAAGACTTAGAGATTTATGTGAGAAACCTTTTCGCGAGAAAACCCACCACCAAAAGACATTCACAGTTATATTATTTAGAATTAAAACACAATACGACAAAGTCTTAATAGAGTCTCAATCTACAACATACTTCTTCTGCAATCGGTCTAATGTTTCACACCAACCATATTTATCCAATGCTAACCTGTTCAGATTGTACAACCACACTTGGTGCCTTCACATGAGATGATGCATATAGATTTACACATGGGAGTACCAACTATCTTAACTGTCTAACCAACATGTGAAATACGAGAGACATGTAACAATATTCTGACCATATTATGATGTGAACATACCACACATATCTTCAAACATGATGTCTCCACGTGGATAATTACCCTGTATATGTGGCTGCCGCCACACACTATCAATTGATAGTTACATAACACTGTTGATGAGTTCATGTTTACTACTGTAGCCACCAGTACCAACTCCATGCTTGTGTTAGCACATGCAAATATAGCATCACTTTTGATTGCTTGTGGTACCTAGGTGCCATCTTCCAAAACACTTTCCTGCTCTTAGATTGTGCTGCATGAATCTTAGCTAAGGGCTCTTGCATCACTGTTCATGCTTCCAGCAAACACTATTTCCCACATGTTGTTGTGAGTTTTCCTCCAAGTGACTTGTGGTTGTTGTCACAACACCACCACATGTAAGGGAACATGTATGTTTTGCTGCAACTTATTGCCATAGCATCACACAGGTAAGTCAACATGCATGCTGTACTGCAACTCTCGAAACTCACCTCATTTCACCACATTGCATTTTGTAGATAAACTCTTCCTACAAGGACTCTCTGTAGGTGAATATCATCCAAGTCCCAACATTTACAAACTACCTACATCATCTAATCTATATAGATACCCAACTCCTGGTATATAGTATGCATGTATCCATACGTGTCCATGACTGCAACTTAGCATAAATGATATTAGATAAAATGATGTATCATAATATTTCATGTTTATCAGATAAATTCATTAATGCATGTTTATAGAATTTGTGTTACGTCAATTTTTTTATCCTTTATTATGGAACAATATCATTAATGTTATGATTGTTTAGAACATTATTTTGTAATGATTAAAAGGTATAAATCAAATTCTACAGAAATAAATTATATATTAAAAAATTTGTGTGAAATTTTTCAATTATTTAATATAAATATATGAATTAATTAAACTCATCTACCTCCTGTTTTCCATCATGTTTCCTGTTTCTGTCATGTTTCTGGTAACTAAGGTTTTTGCATGATTGCCCTATTATCAAGTGAATTTTTGCAATTATCTAATATTGTGCAAATCTTTTGGATGGAAAATTTAACTGCTGGCATATTGTATTACTGTTTTGTGAAAAAATAGAAGTTTTTCTTAATCAAAATTTGATGCCCTAAGTGATTTTGAACTGTGCCAAATTATTTTTATTTCCATATTTTACTTTGTTGTATAAATAGAATATATATATTTTTTGAAATTTTAAAGCATGAAGTTTTACATGGTAAATCATAGGTTATATCATGATCCGTGTTTGATGCAGTGTGGGGATTTATCAATATAGATCACACTCAAATGTACCATATAATTGTTATGCCGCAACCTCGTCACATGTTGTTTGGAGTTAGAGTTCATCTTCTTGCAGTGTGGGATTTTATCCTAGGTCATATCATGACAAGTTTTGCCCATCATCATTGCACCTCACTTCTGCTAAGACACATCGCAATCATGATGGAAATACAATGATATGGGCTTCCTATAGGTAAACAGTCATCAAATAATATTAACTTACATGTTCAATGTTTGACTGGTCCAGATAACTGAATCCACAAGCTACCTATTAGAGCCAGTATGACTTCCCAAGGGTTATTTGCAACTCAAGTTGGCTTCTGAATAACCTCATATACATCATAGTACCTTATCATGTCTTAACCAACTTATGATTTTTATTTACTCCTTATATATAATTAGCCTGGAATTATGTATATGGTTTAAGGGGTAAAATTTCTTTTTCAGATACAAAGAATGCTAGTTGTTTTTCAAAGCCATAAATATTGTTTCCTTCTTTTTGTTGCAGCCATTGTCTGATTTTCTGTTGATATGAATTCACGTTCTTATTGCTTTGATATTATGTCTGCAGGTATCTGCATTGAACGAATCTGTGACAGGAAGTGTAAAGTCTGTTTTTAAAAGCTGGGAACTTCGTCTTGATAGTTCGTCAGTAAGTTGGTCTATTCTCTGTGGAAATCCTGATATTTTGACCTACACATAGATAAACGAGATTTTTTCTCATTCCATAATGTCTTATTCTGTGGAGTTACTATGATCATGGATGCTATACATATTTTATGTAATGATAGGTGAATTTTTTCGTTAACATTTATTCTAATTTTTATTCACCTTTCAAATATGGTAACTTATGACCACAGAATTTGGAAATTTTGTCAATTTGTTTTTCCAGGATTATTTGACCTTTTTGAAGAAGACATCAATTCATAACAGCAATATTAAGTCAGAGACAAATAAATCACAAGGGAAAAAATGGGTTTCAAACAGGATCCTTGTTCACTTTATTCAGGTCACTTTGTTTTGATGTAGTTAGACATAAAATTTCCAGTAACATGCGCTGGTATCCGGTCAAGCTCCAGAGTTCTTTATTTGTTAGGCCAATAGTAGCCTGCATAGGTGCAACAAAATTTTCAGAATTATGTTATTCTGTGCTGGATTATATTGTGAGATTATGGATTGAGTGGTGGTCCTTGATCTGCTATCTTTTAGTTATGTTCCATGGAGTCTTGGGACAGGGGGATGTGGGGACCAATGGCCTAGATTTGGGGATTGTGGCTGGTGGGGTCTGGGGCAGCCATTTTCACAATTTCATCCTTCGAAACCACACAAACTTTCATGGTGCACAACATTTTCACAATTGTATCACTATGTTTTCTACAACACCAAGTCCTTAATATTTCTAACAAAATCTTCACTGATCAGAAAACAAACAATGAAGTTGAAGAATCTAGATTCTAACCAGTTTAAATGATGAGAGGGCTATGCAATTTTTATCAGCGTTCCACAAAAACTTGACACTTACTTTTTGACTTCTTGTTGCTCTCACTCTTCCTAATGCTTGCACTCAATTGATGAAGACTTGGCTAATGCTCTCACTCTTGATGTTGCTCTTACTTTTCCTATCATAGTGCCTTGACTCTTGAAATATTTCTCACTCTTGCAGCTTGTTGCAACTTGCAGCCTTGCTCAATGCTGTTGAAACATGATATTGATTTGGAGTGAGTCTGGGATCTTAATTTATTGCTTTTAGTGAGTGCTTAGGATGTGGGTGGGGTCTATAAACTATTAGGGTTAGGGTTAGTGGTCTGAATATTTAAGAAAACCCCCAAATTTTTAAAAGATAAATCATTTTTTTCAACTGTTTGATGGAGGGGTGACAAGGAGTTCTTGGTGCATTTGAGGGTCTCTAAGGCATCTCAATGTTTCTCATAAGTCTCCAAATTAAGGGGAGGCTCTAGAAACATCCCCTCTCTGAGGGAGACTTCTCCCCTCTCTAAGGGAGACACCTTTGTCTATAGTTGGAAGTTGCAGCATGGTGAGGGGGACATTTTCTTGGAGTCCTCGTGTCCTGGATATGTTCTTATCCCAAAAATGATAGGTATTTGAGGAGGACGGGGGAGAGGGCGGACGGGACGTAGTGGGAGGGGAGTGTCCTCATGGAACATCTTAGTGTGTGTAAAATTGCTCATAGATGGTATTGTGTATAGTGTGGTGTATCGCAACTGAAACTTCTGTAATGTGTTAGATCATGAAACACTGAACAATACTCTAAAAATCTGAAACAGTGAACTATAATCTTAAATGCTATATGTAACCCTTATTCCCAGAGGCCTTTTGGCTGTTTGTTTTAGTGGCATCTAATTACTGTCAACTTGCTGCTGTCATCTTGTGATATTGGATCCGTATTAGATTAGCCATTAATTCTATATTTGACTCATAAGTTACTCTTGATGGGTACAAATATAGCCATATTATATATCCTTGGAAAGATCTCAATTTGTATTTTCTAAAGTGAGGGTTTGAAGTTGTTCTATTTGTTTCTTTTGTGCACAAGGAAATTTTCTTTGATCAAACTAAGCTTTTCAATCCTTCATTTTTTTTTGATCTTAGGGGCTTATTTAATCATTAGAAGGGCCATTATTGATTACATACATCCTCATTGCCAACATGCATCATATGCTTTCTTTTACAAAGAGTCCCTTGTTATGTTGACATTGTTTATTCCTTGTGATCCTAATTAATTGAACTAGTAACCAATTGGGCTAGTCAAAGTCTTTTATGGCAATGTCAACATTTTAATGCAAAGTTGATGGAATCTCTAAGTCTCTTCTATGCATCAGTACATCACTCAAGTGTTAAGGCACTTATAATAATGTTCCATTATAGTAACAACTTGCTCAATGCAATATGTTGGCGTTACAATTTGCACCTCTGGAGTGCGTATTGGCAATAGACAACTATGCACAGTATTAACTTCTCTTCAAATTAGGAGGGGAAGCTCCCTCTTTTGTTGTTATTGCGTAAAAAGTAAAGTGATCTAAGCTTCCTATCTTTTTACTTAGTGACAGGGCACAAGGGTGATAAAACTCAATGTGTTGCGGCTAAGATTTTCTTTGGTTTTTGCAGATCTTAACTACAACTAGGCGAAACTATCCTACCTCCTCAAGTAAAACAGAGCAAGAGGGTGTAGGAGCAATATTTGGGGAACGGTTGGATCACTTGAACCGACTGTCTCCTAGGATGCATCTGAAGGCTCTGAACTTTCAGATCTACGCTAGAATAAGTCTATGCAAGCAAACACTCATACGGTAAGCTAAATCTTAGGATTCCCAAGGAGGTGATGACACCTGTTCGAGGTGTAGGCTGAGATGTAGATTACTAGAAACGACACAGAATGATGAACTAGATATCAGGATTCCCAAGGAGGCGATGACGCCTGTCCGAGGTGTAGTCTGAAATACAGATCATAAAACAACATCAAATGATAATTCTCATCTCCAAATTCCCAAGGAGGTGACGGTGCCTGTCCAAGGTATAGATTGAAACAAAAGATTATAAAAACAAACGTTGATAGATCTTGAAACTTTGGATCAAATGGCTCATTGCTTTTTGATTTATTTCTTCAAACTCGCTCAACAATTTACAAATATTTGGGACATCAAAGGTACGAAATCATACACTATGCGATCAAACCAAACAACTCTTAGAAAAAGAGTGAACAGATATTGACTTGCAAGCTTGATGGCACAACGGTGCAGCAATTTTGTGTAGTAATAAAAGTTAAAGAATAATGAGCAAGTCTGCTCTTATTTATAGAAGCTCAAAGGAGTAGGGAACTGTAAAATCTCCTTAACACTTAGTTCTTGCCAATCTGAAAGATTTATTACTATGTCTAAAATTAGGCAACCTAACAGTTAACTGGAAAGTCTACTTCAGTTAGCTGATTCTTAACTAAAAGAGAACTCCAATATACAAAAGTGTCTCCAAAATAGACTTGCACAATTGGTGGGACAGCAAGTTAACTTGGAAAGAGGCATCAAGTTAACTCCTGTGTCATAAATGCTATCTTGGAGAGATAGGACGTCCTAATTGGCAGTTGATTGGTTGCCTCCTTGAGCAATCATCTCCTCCAAGAAACAGTTAACTGCTTCATCATCTAGAGATCATCACATGCCTTAACTGTCAATTCACTGCTTGTCAGCAACTTGAGCACTCCTGGAAATATCTGTACACTTAAATTGGCAGTTCACTGACTGGTAACTCCGGCGGCTCCATAATTGGAGTGATGGCCTTTGTTTCTTCTTCAGCTTTATGCTTCTGGTGGGTGTGCTCGATGCAAATCGGTGTCAGCCGTTTTTCAGGAAATCGCTAAGTAAGACCAAGTTGGTCTTGTATTCAACCCGAGAGGATTGCATTTTGAAAACCTTGAAGATTGATTGGGCACACGATAGTGTTCGGACAACTTTTTCTGCAGTGGCTAAAAATAGCCTTGTTAAGGGGTATTTTTTTTGAAATTTTTTGAGATGTGGGTTTTCTTGGGAATATTTTTCTGAATGGACCCAAAACGTCAAATTTTTTAAAAAGTTACTTTTCCTTGTACATGCAAGAACCCTTCAGGACAGAGGTTTTAGAGGCAGCAAAAGCTTATTTTTCCCGAAAAAATATAACACATGGGTATTGTAGGTGTTTCAGAGCTAAACAAACCCAGTTTGTCTGTTTTTTTGAAATGGTGACTTTTTTCCGAAAACCCTAAAAAAGGGGTAGCAGGGCTACTTTCTTTGGAAGAATTTGACTTGTGGGTTTTATGGCCAATGTTGTGTTGATCATACCCAGAAGGCTAGATTTGTGAATAATTGCTATTTACTTGAACATGCAAGAAGACTTAAGACCAGAATAGAAGAAATATGAGGGTGAGAAGCTAGAAGAAATATGAGGGGGAGAAGTTAGAAGTTATACACTACCTCCCTGAATCTTCAAGAAAATCACGTCTGGAGATGTGAACTTTGAAAAACTGCTCCTTTGTGCAACTTGTTCTTGAAAGCACGAAGAACATTGAGAATGGCTCTTGTCAGATCTTCAAATGGCTTTGGAGAGAAAAATATTTATGTTTGAGCTTCAACTTGCAAAGAAATAATGAAGAATGATGCCTAGGCTTTGATAAATAGTGATTTGGAGTTGCAAGCACTAGTTAGGGCGTCCATGTCTTGATTGGGGAAATCACCTCCATGATCTGCAGTTAACTGAAACATCTCCACCTAATTTGGGACGTTTGGGCATTATGGAGCTTTCAAAATATCTTAACTCAAGTCAACTGGGGCCTATTTTGACTTTAGGCGTCCAAGTTGGAGAGTAAGTGAAATTTTGAATATTCTCATTTTTTTTTTGTGACGAAGTGCCTCTGTTTGATCCCTGATTTCGGTTACTTGCTCGATCCTGAAGGCTTGTTGATAGATTCACTGCAGAGTTGGATCAACTTTGAAGAGATGTCCTTGGGAGCTGTAAACCTTAAAACCTGAATCTGGTGCCTCAATTTCTTGAAGCCTTTTCCCAAAAGTGCATTTTTCGCCGGAAGTTTCTTGGATGCTTTTCAATTCCTCTAGTTTGACCCTCAGTGCTTTGATTTGAGATCAGCGATGACGAATTCACATGAGGCGTTGTGATAGGAATGGAATAACTAGTTGAGTTTTGGAAAAGGATAGTAAAGATTCGAAGGTTGATTTAGAGTCTCAAACTTGAGCCCCTAACAGACTTTGATTAGCAATTTTCACTTGCAACCTTTCGAACAACTCAGTTTGATCTTAGTTGTTGGATGTTTGATTTTTCTATTGAATTTGTTGATGGTGTCATCAGGAGATTGATCAAAGGCGAAAGGGCTTCTTGGAAGTTCTGAGGCTTGAAGACATCGATTCTTGTGAGCCTAGCCTAAGTGACTCAAAAACCCTACTTTGCTTCTCTATGTCTTTTGTCAAACATGTCGAATGCAACTTTAAGCTTGCTGGTTTGATGTTATAGTCTAATTTTTTTCAACTTGTAAAGATGTCAAGTGGTCAAGATGCTTGAGATTTAACACTATATTGATGTATGCAAGGACTAAATGCAAGTACAGCTTGTTCTTAACCTTCTTAGAATGCAATACATGAGCTTCTAATGAAATAAGCACTTTCAGCTAGGAGACATTTTTATCAAACAATTGTCAAGCATCCAAACTGTGATTTAAAAAGAACATTACAACCATGTATGACTCCTCAAAGATGATATCCTTAGTGAAATGCAATCTCCTATTACAAAACTAACATACGATGCCAAGACTCTTGGCCTTACACCCAAAATATTATTTTTTATAAGATTTGATACACAATGTGCACCTACAGTAGCTATCATAATGCATCTTATATGATCATTAAATGTATGCAAATTACAAAGGAACCTGATGTATAATAGCGCTGGAAGTTGTAGATGAAGGAGCCATGAATATTCAATGTGTTGTGAGTCTTTCAAGCCCTAGTCAAACTTCTCCTTCAACCGTCCCTGTTTTAGCTTGTAAAAAGCAGATATAAAAAGGTGACAACCCCAATCGCCTTCATAAGAGTAACATGAATGATATGACCTCAGGAAAGCAGCACTACCAGCCCTTGCTCAAAATTGAACCCAGCTGAAGATGTATTGAACAAAAATGATACCTTCAATAGGCTAATGGAACTAGCTGATATGATAGATCAGAATAAAGTGAAAATGCATGAAATGGAATCAAGACTGCCCAGAATGTATGAACAACAACTCAAGATGCCTCCTTTGCAATCAATTCATTTTGTAAAGGCTATACCAAGCTCCATAGACCACTGTGAACTCAACAAATGCTCAGAATCTGCAATAATGAATGCCCAGCATTGTAGCGCAACACTATTCATGTCACTGTAGCAGCAGTGCATTAACTTTTGATTTGCAATGTAAACTCTTCTAAAAAACTTATATGATTCTTCTCCGATAAAGCACAAATGAAAGGACTGAATTATCCTCTCCTTAATTGCAACCCTTCAAGAGATCTTTCACTCCCTCAGTTATGTTGTCAATAGGAAGTTTTCGTTTCCTATGATCAATGAAGAAACTGTGAAAGCCCTAGGCTCCACAAATAAAAATCAATTAAAATATTATTCATCAACTGGATGCTGAGAATGAGCTCTTGCCTCTCTTTTTATTTTTTCCTTAAGAGAGCTCAAACACCTTCCAGGCCAATGTGGGATAAAAGATTTATTTCCACATTAAATTATTCACTTAACGCACTTTATTATATTAAAGTGACTTTATTATTATAAAGTTACTTTATAACTTTATAATAATATTAAAATATTAAATAAATCACTCAAGTCACTTAAACTTTAATATCTCTTGATGTACTTGTCTGATTGCTAAGCCATCAGGCGGAGTGACTCTCCTATTCTCCATGTGATTGGATGCTTGTCTAAAAATAGAAACCCTTAATAGTGACTTACTATAAATAGTAAGTATGTGGCTGAGTCTAGAAAGCTGCAAAGGCCCAATCAAGGTCAACCTTTGCCAAAATGCTTTGCTAGGTGTCTTTCTATTAATAGGAACCCGACTCCCAAAATAGTAACTTACTATAAATAGTAAGTGTGCCAATTTGAGTCAAATAACCTGTGCAAAGGCCAAAACCTGAATCAGCTGAAGAGTAATGTCTCTAAATCACCGGTAACTGCCACAGAAGACCCTCTATCCATAACCGTTAGCCTATGAGGGTCAAATGATAGGCTAATCTTTACGAACTCTGATGCTTGCAAAATGCGAGGGACGTTACAATTGCCCAAAATGTTGGGCGCCTATTTCTAGGAAGGTGCATTTCCTTCCGCACTTAGTCAATTCTTCATATCTTTCATTCTGCCTTCACCTCCAGTGTTTTACGCTTGATCTTCGTTTGTGAGTGCTTGATGGGTCTTGTGAGCTTGCAACTGGATTGATCACGAAGTTGAAAGGATGCTGACCAGATGCCTTGGAGAAAGCAGTTGCTGAAAAGTTCATTTGGTTGCCCAAAATGATGGGCGCCCCTGGCCAATAGGGGCGCTTTTGGCTGCAGCATCATCATTTTCTTGAAGGTCCTCACCTCTTCGTGCTTCGCGTTCGCCGTGTAGCTTGACTGGTTTGATCATCGTTGTCAACGATGCGAACGCGTTCACCGTAGCAATTGCTTTCACCATGCTACGTGTATGGGTGCTTGAAAAATTCACCAAGGCATTGACTGCATAGCATCTTTCTTGTAGCAAGGTGTGCATCTTCCAAACTTATAATATTTTTAGCATTCTTCAACCTTTGAAAATTCCCTCCATCATGAAGCATCTTTTCGAGCATTTTTCGCCATGGATTCTACGTTGAAGCTTTTGAGGCTTGGATCTTGACACCTGGTATTGGCCATTTTGCCATTAATGGCCTCAGAGGTCCTATCTTTCTTCTTGAAAAAATGAAATAGACCCACCAGAGTAAAACATACTTTTTGGTGATTTTGACTTGACCAATGTGATCGTGAAGTCAAATTATCCTATCAAAATCATTTTCAATTATTTCTGGAAAGGTCCTATTTTTTAGGGTTTTCCTAAGAACAGGGGTTTGAAACCTTAATTTTCAAATTTTTAGAAATTTGCAAGTATCCTATTGACAATGAACCCACAAAAAGCCCATGTTTTGTTTGACCTAAAATTGGCTTTTGACAACAATTTTACATGATTTAGATCATTTTGATAAAAATGCCTTATTGAAGCAAAAATTAATTTTGGGTACAGCACAATACTTCTTATAGATCACTTGAGAGAGGATCATGTTTGACTGGAGTTATGGTAATGGCCACTTATAAGATGCATAGTTGAAAAACTCAGACTCAACAATTACTTGGCATACCCAAAATTTATAAAAGCTTGGGATTTGACAACAAATTGGGGAAAAACTTGTCAAATTTATCAAACATTTGAAAATACATGATTTTTTAAAAACATTCTTAAACAACACATTTATTATTGATTTCCGTCACATATAAATCAAAATTAGAGTTGAATACTTATCATAGACCAAAAAATAAGTTCAACTTCTAAATAGCTTATAATGCCACCTCCACTAACCATGTCATATATAGAAGTTGCCTCATCTAAAGGGATTTTGGCAAGTTGTGCAATAATAACATCAAAGTCAGCACACTCAAGAGTTATATCCCGATTCCTTGTCACCCCTTCATTGTAATCAAGTTTCTTATGTGACAAGAGATCATAATGGGGGTTTGGGGACAATGCCACTTGTGAGGTTCGGGGGTAGTGCCCTTGGCACTCTCCCTATCACGATATAGGGTGGGGTAGAGGGACAAAACCCCTGCCACCTAATCCAAATTGAGGCCTTGGAACCCACACAAGCCTTCATGGCGCATGCTATTTTGACAATTTTTATCACTTAGAGGCAAAATTAGGTATTTTATACTTTTTTGTTTATAGAAATGATTTTCTTTTTTTTTCTGTGGGTGGCCCTTTGGTTCCCCTAGGTTTGTATGCCCTAAACCATTGCCAATCACCACCAATCGTGCACCCAAAATGCAAAAATCATAGAAGGTTTATAACATTAATTGAAAAAATGAATTTATATCCTCATTTAGGCGAGTTGTTTTTATTAAAAATTGTGAGTTTTCAGCGAGCTTTTGATGAGTTTTAATAAAAAAATGTTGCAAGTTTTGCAAAATATAATTGGTGAGTAACTCAATAGGGTTTTTGACTTGGTGTATTTATGACATCTCCACAAAACACCTTGCTTTTCTTACAATAGTAGATTAGCCTTTGAAGACTCATTCGGGAAAATATTTTCAAAAGGATATCCACTTTGTTATCAAATTTGTTGAAAAATCATTGATAATACTTGCTTTCGTTGATCTTATGTGTACTCTTTCCACATTATAGGTATCCACTGCTTTTAGGGGTACAACTTCGAAACAATCGGGGTAACTAATTTGCTAGTGCTTAAATAAACAATTAGGGTATCTACTGTTTTTAAGGGAAATAATAAAATTCCAATCACGATATTTTTCTAATGCTTAAATAAGCATTAAATTAATCACACAAATCATTGAAATTCAAGCTACAGAAATGAACACAAGTACGCGATAATTTACACCTTGAAATTTGCTTTGCATTCCTTCAAAAGCTTACAAGGAAACCACAACTGTCAACTACAGCTGCACAAAATTATTACTCTGCACTGAGTTATTGAACTTGTATCTTGAATCTATCCTTATACTATTCGGCTGAAAAATCTAATCTTTCAAAATAGAAAATCTTATCTCACATAGGAGATGACTTGGAAGATAAATCTAAATCATTAGTGATTATCTAAACTTTATTGGACTTGGTTAACTAAATAAAATACTTTCACTTTAATCACTAAAGTGAAATGCAAAATAGAAATAACTCAAACTACCTGCATGTTCACATTGAACTTGTAAAGAGGTTCCTAGTTGAGCTAAAAACTGAACACACATGCTTTGCATACATTATTTTTCTAGATGTAGTCATTTGTGTGGCTGATTAGAGCAATTAATTTAAACATAAATTTATGGAACAGCTGTTATGAGATTTTTTTATGAGTGATGCTCTTCATGGCAATGATTCTTATATCTTGTGATTGTTTCTTGTTACTATAAAAGTTGTGACAGTTAATAATGATCCTTTCTCAGAGATCATGTTATACTTGTAGACGGTGTGTTGTAGAGAGCTTAGAATGAGTTTTGATTTGGTTCTTTTCTCAACAGGAGCGCTTGGAGAGCAATGAGGGTGATCCAGAGTTAATAGTTTTTATACCGTAAGTAATTGAGTTTGTTCAACCGATGATTTTGTGCCAAATATAAAGGTTCGAATATTTTTTTCCGGACAATTACTGTGCTACACCCAGTATTTTTGGTGCTAGTAAGGATTTAATATTTGTATTGTATGTATAGAGAAAAAGGTTTCCATTAATAGCCGTGTTGAAATCACATGACATGAGAATATTTTTATAAACATTCTTGTTATATTTGACATCTCAACCACAGATATTGCTTTCATTCCTTTTGGTTGTGTATTTTTCAAAGATTAATTTTAGATTAGGCTACCATTAGATTTGTGTAAAGGATGAGGATGTGCACAAAACAACATGCAAGTTTCAATTTGCACAGTTTGAATTCTTAATCATGCCTTTTGGGTTGACAAATGCATTGACTTCTTTCTAGTCATGCAGGAATCATGTTTTCAACAATCAATTGAAAAAAAATGTTTTGGTTTTCCTTGAAGACATTTTGATTTGCAACAAGAATTGGGAAGGTCATTTGAAACATCTAGATATGGTCCTTAGAATATTAGAGCAAAAGGCTCTTATTGTAAAATAATCAAAATGTGAGTTTTGGGTGTTCAACTGGATTACTAGAAGATCCAATCCATC
>VDFB02298017.1:0-24523 GCA_007258455.2 Sequoia sempervirens
GAGATAGAGATATCATAGATAGAAAGATAGGGCCGGATATATAATAGTAATATAACTTACACAGGCCGCGGCCGTAAGGCCACGGACTGTGTGAAGCTCACACAAGCCGCGCAACCAGTTAGGGCATCGTGGGATTTCCAACGAATACCTCAGATTTTGTTTTATTGTATTTTATTTTATATGTAACTTTTGATATTTATTATTTAATATTATATTAATATTAATATATAATATATAATATATTATATATTATATATTAATATAATATTTAAATAATATTTATTTAAATAATAATTAAATTAAATATATAAATATATATGTGATATATATACATATTTATGCATATATATTAATTAGATATATATATATATGCATAGTATATATACACGTATATTTATATATATATGTGTGTGGTTTTAAAATATTTTGTAAAGTTCAATTTAAATCGTTATGGGAAGTTGTGATTTTAAAATAAGTAGATATACGTCATGATTTGTGTACATTTAAAATATATGTTTATTTGAAAAAATATATATATATTAAATAAATAAGGTATTTTAGTAGGAAAGAGTATTATTAATTAATGGCTTTAAGATGAGATAAGTTTAATAGATTCAAAATAAATGTTTTAATATATATTAAATGTTTTGTTTTGAAAATAATAGTAAACCTAGAATAAGAAAATCGATTTAAATATTAGTTAAATGACTTCATTATTAAAATGCTTTGATTATGATTATAGATGTGAAATTAGAGTTAATAAATGATTTATTTTAGTTAAACAACCTTGATTATTATATGCTTGATTATGAATTTGGTGGTGAGACTTAAAATACATGAATGGATCTTATTTATTTCAAGTGCAAGAAAATAAAACTATGATTGACTGGATTTAGGAAATCCGAACGTTAGCTTGTTATAACTGTTGGAAATGCTTTTAAATGTTTATTCCTTCTTGCTCGATGTTGGGAGTATAGGGAAATTATTGAAGTCTTCCAGATAGGGGATTGCATCTTGTTGTGGGTTGTCTTTATGTTAGCCAACTTTTGTTGTGTCGTGCAAAATGTGCATAGTTACACCATGTTGTTTCACCCAGTTTTCACGAGTGGGGATGATATGTGTCTCCTTGGGATTAGGAGAGGGTTATGTGATTTGTGCCTCCTTGGGATTAGGAGAGGGTTATGTGATTTGTGCCTCCTTTGGAAGGAGTGGGGGTTGGTATTTTGTTTCCTCCAATGTTTGGAGTGAGTTTCCATTGTTCGTTTCCTCCTTGGATTGGAGAGGTCATTATTTTAGTTTACCATTGGATTGTGGTTTTGTATTGTGGTTGTGTTGTCGATAGGAGAGTGGCTCTTTGTGGGGGTCCAGCACACAAAGCGGCGCCAGGGTATCTTGTAACACCCCTCCGTTTTGGCTCTTTGATCGGCATTGTTCTTCCCTGTTATGATTGTGTTTGATTATGCTTTGACTTTGGAAATTTTTGATTGCAATTGTTATACAATGTGGATGTTATATTTTGATGTGATGTTATCCTGATGTTATCTTTATGACATAATTTGGAGTAACTTAGAAGATATTTGATTAAATGATGTTTCATGCTATTGATCATATCTTTGATGTTAGATGTGTCAGTTAGAGACATTGTATTGGTGAAGGGGATGAGATTGTATCACTCACTTGCGAGTGCCCTACAATTCTGAGATTTCCTCTTCACGGTGTTTTTGATCATATTATGTATATATGCACGTTCGACAAGCTCTTTGTTGCAGGTTGGCAGGTACATGACATCGACTCTACCTGTTTTCCAGGTTTGAGCGTGTCCATTGACCAACAGAAATCGATTGGGAGATAGTAGCTAGGTTTTTCTATGTCAAGCCACCACCCTAGTCACAGTGTGTCGTCAGGTTGGTTGTTATGTTGCCATGTCTCCGTGTTCTTTATTTTAATTCAAGTTAAATGGCTTATGTTGCTTAACTATTGATTAAATTCTTTTGATTATAATGCTAAGAATGTTACTTTATTAATTAATTTAATTTAGTTAATAAAATAATCTAATACTGGATTAGATTTATTTTATTGATTAATTAAATTAATTGTGGAATTGATTAAGTTATTCCTTGAATTAAAAGTGTTAAAAGATTTAAATTAGTTTGTGTGAAAAGAAGGTTTTAAAATATGTTGAATTCTATTTAGAAAATTGAAAATTGTTTAAGTTATTTAAAATTCCAAATATTTTCAATGCAATGACTTTGGGGTAGAAAAGATATTTTTGGAAATAGTTGACTTTGGTAAAAGATATTTGTGAATTTGAAATTGGAATTTGTATTTGAATTTGAATTAGAAGTTGAATTTGAATTTGAGTTTACAATTTAATTTGAATTTGAGTTTGCAAATTGAATTTGAATTTAATTTGAACTTGAAATTTAATTTGATCTAAATCTGAATTTGAGTTTGAATTTGAATTTGGGGAGATATTATATTTCATTTTGGGGGTTTTATTTTGGGGTGTGGTTTTTGGGATGAGGATTTTGGTTTGCAAAAAATGAGAAGAGGGTTTGGATCTTTGTTGGAGAAAATCTAGGATCTGGAAGAGGAAGCTTGGAAGGAGTTCTAAAATTTGTTTTGGCAAGCACTCAACTTCAAATTGTTTTCTAAAAACCTTCAGAATCACAGGTATTCTTCCTTGTTGTATTGGTTTTGAGTTTTGAAATTGCAATTTAAAAGCTTGGTTTTATGCAATTTGAAACCCTCTTGAAATCATGGCAAAGTAAAACAAAGAATGAATCAAACCACAGAGAATTCAAACAATAGAAATGAAATAGAAAAGAAACCAAAAGAAAATTTGTAAAACCCTCTTTTTAGATTGAGAAATTTTCCAGAAATCTAAGTTCTTGGATTTGTGCTCAAAAAGAATTCTTTCTATTGTATTTTTTTTTCTGAGAAAATTGTACAAGTTGATTTTAAAAAAAATGGAGATGGATCTATATATATATATACACAAATGTCTTTTAAATTCTGGAAAATTTCTTATTTTCAAAATTTTTGTTTGCTGGTAAAATCTATCAAAATCTAGGGAAGGGTTTTTGATTTTCGTTTTTAAACGAAATTGAAAAAAAATTTAAAAAATAAAATTTTATTGTTTTGTAGAGTACCTTACTGACCACTACATCCATAAGAGGCTAGTACACTCCCCACCATGGATGGGAGGAAGGCTACTGAGCTGACCACCAACAAGGAATGCTGCATACATTGAAGGTTAGCGTAGCGACCACCACAGGGAATGCGTCCTGTTCGAGAGGCTGCATTGCTTGATACAGTGCTGAGCCTTTCTTTTATAAAAAATTAAATTCATTAAAAATTTCTAAGTTTTATTTAATTTTAATTTATAATATATATTTATTATAATTTTTATATATTATATATATTAATTTTAAGTTATATATATTATATATTTATTATAATATATATATTATATTTATTAATTTTAAATTATGTATATGGATATTAATATATATTTAATGAATATATATTTAATATGGATTTTTAAAAATATAATATATATAATGTGTATATATATTATATTTAATGTTTTCTCGTCTTCGCATTAAGTAGTAAATAAAATAAAATAAAATAAAATTAAAAAAATGGAATTTTAAATTGGAAGTTTTTTTTTAAATAGAAATTTTTAAGAATAAATTGTATTTAAGATGTGTTCTATTTTAAATATAATTTATTTAAGAAGTTGATTTTCTTTTATTAAATCGATTTTAATTAAATTTTGTCTTAATCGGGAAATCATGGAATTTTAAATGATATTTTGGAGGCGTGCTTTTAAATGATAATTGAATATCTAAAAATATGAATTAATTGGAAATGATTATCTCATTGGTATAGAGGAAATGAAATGGACGAATGATCAAATGTTTTTAATTAAAATATTGATTTTGATTTGATTAGATTATTTATCTTATGTTGAAATATAGATTAAGTGACTTGACTAGTGTTTATTTATTAAAATATCCCCATTATGAAGATAATTGTTAAATGGAGAGTTAATGATTGACTTATTACAATCAAATGACCTTATTTATTGAAACGTTTGAATATGGAATTTAATTGTGAAACTAAGAGATAATGAAAGATTTATTTTAATCAGATGGTTTTAATCATTAAATTTTGATTATGGAACATAATTGAGGAGCTTAGAGTTAATGCATGATTTATTTTAATCAGATGATTTTATTTATCAAATGTTTGATTTAATTATAAATGGGTTTTGTTTATTACGGTTAATTGAGACAAAGGATTTATTTTGAATGATGAATTTTTAATAGTTAAATGATTTATTTGAAAAAGGGAGATTTTAAGTAATCAAATGATTTTACTTCAAAGGTTGATTTTATTAAGAAATGTGATTGAGAAACGAAATATAATTATTGGTTTAAACTCCTTAAGTTGTCAACGTGCTTTGAGCTACTATTGAGTTGTGCGAATAATGTTAGTTATTTACTTAATTTCTTGTACGACGTAATTAACTGACTTATTATTTATTCCAAATGATTTATTAATCAAGTAGTTTTATTTTTAGCATATGATTGCGAAACTTAGAGAGAACGATTGATTTAAATTTTAACCAGATGGATGCATTATTAAAGTGTTTTGATTATGAATATGGTTGTGAAATTTAGAGTAAAAGATATGTTCCTTGAATATTTCTATGTCGTGAAAAGAGATGGGACCAATTGATTGGATAATTGCAAGTCATGAAAACTATGTTTGACTGGATTTAGGAAATCCGAACATTAGCGTACCTAATGTCTAAAATGTTTCCAGTGTTTAATTGTTCATCTTCGATGTTGGTGGGATAGAGAGAATGTCTTGGAAGCCTTCCAAATAGGGGTTCATTATTGGTATGGGTGGTTGTATGTGAGTCAACCTTTGATATGTACTTTGGTTTTCATTTTATGAGAAAAGTTTCTTTGTCAAAATTACATCTTTAGACATTTAAAGAACGTGTGATTATATGATTGTTGACTTTAAGCCATTTCTTGTTGATCATGTAAGTCTTCCAGTTGTGTTTCTTGAGATGATGTTGTTGCCCTTGTGATTGGTTATTATCTTTCTTGGGTAGTGCACACTTTGGTTTGAGTTTTATACATTTGTAGTGATGTGTTACCTGTTGATGTGTATTGATTATGTGAGATAAGTGTTAGTGCATTGGCTACCCTTGGCATGTGGTTGAGTTATGTGTTGTCGATAGGGGAGTGGATTTCAAACGAGCGTCGGGCCCAAAGTGGTTCCAGGATAACTCATGTGAGAGTTAGTTAACTAAGTGAAAATTAAAATAACTTACTAGGGAGAGAGTAGCTTTGAACATTAAATAAGATAATTTAGCCTCGCTCATTGGCTCAAGGGCTTGTATGAGACTTGAGATGAGTCAGGAAGGCCTGGAATGGCAAGATCGTTATCTTGTCTTTACGAGAGATAATCAATTCCGCTCTGGTGTGCATGTGGGGCCGGGAGTCGGTTGAGGTTTCCAAGATATCCCTAGAGGGGGACCGGGACCTAGGAAGACTTGCTAGGAGATCCCATGCAACCTTTGCGATGACACTCCTCCTATGACAGCAATTGATATAGTGTTGTACCATGGGTTTTTTATTGTATAGTGATTGTACTTAATTTTGTACTCTGGAAGCATTGTAACCATGATGTTAAGTGATGTGGTATATGTTCTTGTTTGCAGATCAGTTTTTGTGTTAGCCTATGTCTAGTGGTAGATGATATTATCTAGGAAATCCTTGTTACTATCTCCTTGCATGGAGGGAGTGGGGCCTTTGGGTTCCACATGGTCGGGTGGCGTGCATCTTCATCCGTTGGTACTTCTTCTTGTTCGTGTGGTTGTGATTTCCAATTGGAGAGCTCGTTGGATGCAGTTGCTTTTCTGGCTTCATTCTTTTCAGTTGATCTTTATTTTATTACTCCTCATTTGTTATCGAGGTGGAATTTGTAAATTGTAATCATGATTATTGGATTAACCTCATTCGGGGAATGAGTGTTGTAATCTTATTGTTTAAATTTTGTTAATTGGAATCTTGAGGTATTTATTTTCCTTGTTGTAATTTATCTTGTATGGGATGTATGTAATCTTAATTTTGTAAGTGATTAATGTTTTGGTTTCAATTGATGTTAATTATTGTTTGGGTTTTTAAGTAATCTTTGTCTTGTGGCCTTAGAGGTTGTTGGCAATATGTATTCATCTTACATGTTATTTGTACTTAAACAAACAAATAAACAACCAAACAAAAAAATTGGTACATTTAAGTAATGAATTGCAACTTCCTCTAGGGTTGCATGGCGGGGCATTACATATCTCACCTAGGGTTTAATCAAGTGATAATCTAAAAGAATTAATGGGGAACTCCACACTCATAAAGTTAATGAATGCCTTTCTCATGAAGTATGTGTTATCAAGGCTCGAGATGAGATGAGATGCATAGTTTTGCATGAGGGTCCGGCGACTGGTAGAGGCAAGCCAGGGTAACCCATGATGGGGGTCCAGTAGCCTAGGAAGGTTGAGCTAGGGTAACTCATGGCAATTTATGTATGACACTCTTCCTACGTCAATAGTTAGTCAGTTATTGTGTGTTGTACAATGGTGTACTTGTCCTATGTAACCTGGAAGCAATGTATTGTCTTGTGAGTTTTCGTACTGTGATAAGTGATGTTGTTTGGTATTTGAGTCGGTTCAGTTATGTTTAGCCTTTGTCTAGAGGTAGTTGGTCTTGACCAGAAATCCTTGTTACTATCTCCTAGCACGAGGGTTGAGCCTTTGGGTTTCACTTGGTTGGGTGGAACGTGCACCTTACACCATTGGCTTTGATTGTGATCATATGGACAAGACTTTCATCTTGGGGAGCTCATTGATTCCTGTTACTCTTCTAGCTCTTTCATTCCAATTATTCTTGTATTTCATTACCCCTCATTTGTATCGAGGTGGAAATTGTAATATATTATCATGCTTATTTGATTTACCTCATTCGGGGAATGAGGGTTGTAATTATATTGTAAACAATCATTATTGGATATCATGTTGTATCTATTAGTCTTTGATGTAATTATCCTGTATGGAATGTATGTACTTTAATTCCTTAATTGAATGATGTTATGTTTTCATTCCTTGGTTGTTTAATTCGGGTTTAAGTAATCTTTGTCCCGTAGCCTTAGGGGATGTTGGCAACGTGTAGCAAACTTGTACGTTATTGCACTTTAAAAAAAATTGTTGTGTTTGGTTAGTGAATTGCAACTTCCCCTAGGGTTGCGTGGCGGGGCATTACAATGTGCCAATGATATCCTTCCTATAGAATTTTCTTTGACAAGATACAAGTGCTTGAATGTAACCCATGAATGTTCTTGTCTTCATCAATACCAGTGTTCACCTCACCTAGATGCACACATCGTGATAAAATGCCCTTAGATTCCTTATGATAAAGAGTTGTTGCCAAGACACGATCAATACGAGATTTAGATATCCTAAGTTTATTGAGTGAAGGTGGACTTCAATGAGTGATATAAGATGTAGATGTATCAATTGATAGTTTGGATCATGGATCTTTAATTCTCCAAACTTGGGATGATGAGAAATGAAAGGTGAATATGGAATCTCAAGTGGAATTAGGACCAATGTCACGTCTCAATCCTAATGCAGGTTACTTTTGGCTTTGTGTGGATTTGTTACATGTTTTGTTGTGCCTAGTAGAATAATGATTAATATGATGATGTTTTGGTGTGGAGATAAATGAAAGTGTTTATTTAAATTATGAAAATTTGAATAGTATTGAATATGTTTTACTTTGAAAATGAAGCAAAATAGAGTAGAAACATTTTAAATAATGTAATGTATTGCTTTATTTATATCTTTATGTGATACTAATTCAGTTATTGTTGTGTGCTTGAGTGCACTTGAGTTGCAGGAAGTTGAAGACAAAGGGTGTGATTAAGGAGAGGTGATTAGCTCCTTGACACGACAAAGCAAGAAGACCTCTCGATCACACACATGCACTTAGATTCATATAGATTGCATTTAGGAATGTCTAATTTTTGTGTGTTTGTTTTGAATTATTTGCAAATTAAATAATAAATAGTAAATTAAATAAATGATAAAATAAAGAATTAAATTTTAATTAAAGTTAATTATAAATCTTGATTTAAATGCTTATGCATTCTACTCTTCTTTTATTTTGTGTTAATCTTTGAATTAATAAGTTAACCATTAGTTATAAGATATTTATTTTTATTATTAAGTAAATATTTTCAAAAGGGGATTTACATGCAAATTATTCTTATTTTTAAAATCCATTTCAAGATTAGGGTAGAAATGGAAAGGAAAAGCATTTTTAAAAAGGGAAAAGAGTTCCCGAGAAGGTAATGGTTCTTGAAAATCTTTCTTGAAAATATGCTCTGCAATTTTGCTCTAATGGTTGCCAAGAAAATGTTGAATCTTTTTAAATAGTGTGTTGAGAATTAATCTTGGGTAGATAGTGGAAAGTTAAAGAGTTGGAAAAGCAACAAGAAAGAAGGAATAAGAAGAAGCTTTCTCAGAGAAACCAAATTGGAAAGAGGTAAAAAGGAAGAGGTTGTCTAAAGAGCATCTCCAATCTCCAGCTAGAAGCATAATTTCCAGGTTTTCCATTCTTTTCCCACAAATCTTGATTGAAACATGAAAATACTACTAGAAAAATTGAATGCTAGTTTGAATTGTATGCAAGACTATGAAAAATTTGGGAAAATATTCTATTCTTTGGGTGCATTGAAAAAATTTGCACAATTTTACCTCTTCTAGATTGAGGCTTTTCTCCCTATGCTACTGTGGTTCATAGATTTTGTTATTGATTGCTAAATATTTTATACAAAAATTCTAAATAAATATATATATACATTTATATATATATATATATATATAATTTATCTTATTATATATATATATGTATTCACTGTTACTCAAGCTCCTGGAGTCATAAACAGTCGGCTACATATGCGAACTTTGCAGTTTACATTTGTTTTCTTTATGCAAAGGTTTTTTGGGTTTAAACCCAAGCCCCAACCATAGTGTAAGGGGCAGCACTATGAGAGGGCAGCGTCCTCCACAGGCAGCACCTTCCCCTATGGGGGGGAGGTGTCAGCCCCTCTAACATTTGAAACTTTGGAACATAAATTTTGATTCCATTTTTTTTAATTATAATATGTGAATTATGTTTTGTTTTGGCTTGTGCGTTGGAAGCACAGTATGTAATTTTTGTATGAATTATATATATATAATATATATATATGTAAATATGTATGTATAAATATATATATATATACACACACACAAACACATAATCTCTAACTTTTATAAATTATGTTTTCTTCCACGGAAATATTGCTCATTGCCAATGGAATTGCACAGAAAATATATATGAATAAAAACATATTTATATATAAGTATATTTATATATATATATATATATATATATATATGTATATGTATACACGCACAGGTATATATATACATATACCTGGCACAAAACCACTGTATTTCTACAGAAAACATTACCTTTTGGCATTGGTATTACACAGAAAAACACAGCATTGTATTCAAGTTCCTTATGTATTATCCGTTATAATTCTATTATGCATGTATATATACATGTAAATATTATAAGCGTATATATATACATACCAACACAACAAATGTATATACAAATCTGTATGGGGAATTATTATATTTTAAGTTAAAACTCAGGAAACATAGAATAGATTCATATAATAATTATGTGTTTTGTAGCAAACTTGGAGTTATGTGCAAAACTAGAAATTTACATTGTTCTTCTTTTCTAAAACTGTTATTTATTTTCTGAAAATCAACACATTGAATGAGTCACCATATATCAAATCAGAACTTAGTGGAATATACACAAGGCTATATTAAGAGCTGAAAATGAATCTTAGAGCAAATGTATTCTATAGAAAATGCATTCAATCTAGTGAATTTTCTGAAAAGAGTATTTTCCTTTCTTAGTTGAAGATATCAAAATTACTTACTTGACCAAACTATTTCTTTTTAGAGAATAAAATTGGGACTGATTTTTAAATTGCAATGTAACACTCATTTGGAAATTGTACAAGAAAACCTCATTTACTGAATGCATACATGAAAGCTATTTTTGACAATCTTTGTGTGAACATTGAAGAATGATGAAAATTTCTTTGGAATTAGCAATGTGTAAAATTGAATGTGAACTTAGATAGAAAATGCATTATTTATTGTATTTTGAGAAACTTTCGCGACAGGATGCCGAAGGTGGACCCACAGAGACGGTAGTTTTACCTTTTCTAAAACTATCATTTGTTTTATTTATGCTTGGCCAAGCACTTGCACCATTGAAATAGATGGAATTAAAATCCTAGAACTAAATCAATATAGGTCTCTATCACCTCCTGTTTGCAAGAAATATGTGATTCTCATGTTAGGAATGCATATAGGCATCAGGCTTGCATCGAGAGTTTCCTCTTGCGTTGTTGTTTCAGGTTGCTAGGCTCCTCATGCAGGGCCGGGGATTTCTTCGAGTTAGGAAGGAACCCGAGGAAGTCATGTACTTCATGGTTGGGCGGAAAAGGCACCTTAATCACACTCTTGGCCCCAGCTTGCAAGAAGACGAGTGGTGTCATGGCGGTTGAGGTTCAAAGATTTATATGCTATAAATGTATTCATGTATTATTTTGAATGGCTTGTAAAGCCCACTTGTAAATGTAACTCTTTTTAAAATTTAGTGTTGTAACATTGAAATAGATGTATTGGAATGAAATTTTTGATGTAACATTGAAATAGATGTACTAAATGAATGATATTGATGTAATTGAAACTTGAAGAATTTATGGAAACTTATTGTTATGCAATTGGAATTTACATACATATCATTGCAATGATCCTTGCTAATGGAATTCACATACATGGAATGAAATTAATTACTAAATTTTCCTTTTTGAAAAATTATGGGAAGATCTTGATCTATGCATCCTTTGTTTTTAACATACTTGGAATGCATTAAGTTTGGTAGATCATGTGGCTAAATGAACATCAATTTTCAAGTGTTACAACCAAATTCTTCATTTACTTTTTATGTCGATCTTGAAACTTTCCTTTGCATTGGTGAACATCTTTTATGGATGAAATTCCCTTTTTTATTTTTCCCCATAGTTTCTTTGACTAATGGAGTCTAATAGGGATTATTTTCTTCTTTTTTTGGCATCCATTTGAATTTTATTTTTCCATTTGGTTTTCCAATTATTTAGCTTCAATGACATGTTATTTTCTTTTGTAAAAAATATTTTCTTGTTGTTGATCCCAATTAGTGGGTGGAAAGATACGAGGATGATGATTCATTACATGGATGGTTGGAGTGTTGGTAGAAATTTTATTATAATGGAGTCTAATATGGATTATTTTCTTCATTTTTTTTGGCATCCATTTGAATTTTATTTTTCCATTTTTGGTTTTCCAATTATTTAGCTTCAATGACATGTTCTTTTCTTTTGTAAAAAATATTTTCTTGTTGTTGATCCCAATTAGTGGGTGGAAAGATACAAGGATGAAAATTCATTACATGGATGGTTGGAGTGTTGGTAGAAATTTTATTATAAGGACTTTTGATGACTCCCCTGTTGATGTTTACATTAGATAAAGTTACCCCCAGTATTATGGAGTTATCGCTGACATGTCTAGATTCTTTGATTTCTGAATAATTGACATTTTGTTGCTTAGGATTGTTGATCATCTAAACTGGTTCTTGGATACCCTATTCATTTAGGTTTAATCCTTCTCTTTGATAATGCATCTACTGAAAAACTCCCATTTAATATGATTTCTCTTGAAAACAAGATATTACTTCTATTCTCTATTGGAAATTTTCAAAGATAGAAGTAGGAACACTGGATCCTAAGTGTTCTTCAAAAGATGTTTGTGATTCATAGTCGATATAAGAATCCTCTTCATGATTAATGTTTGAAATTTCATCACAAATTTTTGTGAACTTTTTCATTGCTTAATCATTTTTAAGGATGTTAAGAGTAGGAGAATCTTGTTTTGGAGGAAGATCATCTACGTGTCCAATGGAAGTAAGCATCTCATGGATAGATGTGGGAGTGATTGTTGTATAGATATGGTCATCATCATTGTTTGTAAAATATTGGATGGATTGGAAAATACTCATGATATCATGGTAGTATTTCGAGGATGTGGACCCTTGGTCTCGACTTAGTTCAAAGCAACTATCATTAATGGAGTAGAAAATACTATTTAGATCATGATAGTATTTGGAGATATGGGATCTTGATCTTGACTTAGTTTGGAGTAACTTTCTTTATGCTCAAGATTATTTTCTTGACATGGATCTTGGGTTGATGGTGGAGTATGGATGGAAGACTCTTGGATGGTCTCAATGGGTTCAGATAATGCGATAGAAGCATTTCTTCATGGTGAAGCTTCTTCAATATGTCCTATCATGAAGTCAAATAAGGGAGTTATGTTGCAATCTGAAATATATTTAATGTCATGATTTGTATGTAGAACATTGCTAGACATTGTTGATTGACTTCGATATTGGATTAGGAAAGTATCTTGACGCCTATCCAATTCCTTATCTTGTGAAGAATGGGTACTATTGATATGTCCTACAATGTTGTCATAGGAAAATTTAACATTTTTATAACTTGTTGCCTTTCTAGAATCTTTAGATTTTTCATGATTTTGCATCGAACTTTTATAGATTCCTAAATCATTATTTCTAGTGTTCCCAAATCCTTGTTCAATGTTTACCTCCCCTTGATTGATAATATCTTGAATGATATGTTTTAGCTTTACATATTTACATGTCTTATGACCCTTTTTTCTATGATATTAGTAAAATTTGTCATTATACCATGAGGTTTTATTTGTGGTTTGGGATAGTTTCAAAACTTCAAAAGTTCAATGTGTTTTGACTAGACCAATTTGTTTAGGATCATCTCAATAGGTTCCCCCAAGGGAGTAAATAATCATTGACACACACTATTAGGTCTTGGTGGATAGTTATTTTGTCTCTATGGTGGTGGTCCTCTTGGAGGATTCGTGTTTTATACATTTTTTATGGATTATGTTGTTGAGGTTATGTATTTTGTACAAACTTTGCATCTACCACACTGCTATTAGTTACGTTTTCATTTTTTGCCTATATATGGGGTTTGTCACTCAAACTAGATGGTTGGTATAGATTTACACAAGACCCTTAGTAATAAGAGCTCTCTCAATGTTAAGGAATTTTGATATGAGTTTCTTGTATGTTTGGATTTATTGCATGCATAGTTGAAAGGTGAGTTCTAAGTTAACATTGTTTACAACAATATATACTTGTTACTTTTCGTGGATAAGTGGTTTGCATTTGGTTGCTTTATGTCTCCATCATTAGAGGAAGGAGGAAAATTTTTCACCCTTGTTTTTCTTGACAGTGTATAAATTAGTTACTATGATATTTATGTCAATGTTATATGAAAAGTGGGCAATGGATTGATCACTGATTTATTATAACATTATTATGCCTTGGGGTAAGTGTGAAAACCATTTTATAGCTTTTCCACCTAAGTTATAAGGAAATAAATGCATAAGGTATGAATAGTTATAAGACACTTCCATACAAGCCACATACAAATCATGTATGTGCTCTTTTGGGTTACCTCATCCCTTATACTTGTCAAATTTTGGAATTTCAAAGTTCAAGGAAAAAGTAACATGGTAATGCTCCTATCAAATGGGTATGGACACAAATCTTGGATAGCATAAAAAAATTATGTCTTCCCCTTTTGTATATCTTGGACTTTTTGTGTCAAACTTTGAATCTGTGAGGGTATACCCATGGAAGGAACATTCATTAGTGGATTAATAGCATTATATTAACTTGGGTCTTGGTATGTAGGTGGGTACGTTTCATATGGATTATATTCCATTTGAAGTTGCTGACCCATTTGATATGTAGATTGGGTTGAGGTGGAAGAGGTGCATTGTATGATCCATAGTGATTTTATCAGATGATGTTTTTTTGTGGGGTTTGTTATTGTAAAGCTTGTTTATGTGCTTATTGTGAAAGAAATTATTTTTGGGCATACAAATGTTGTTGAGTGTGTATTTTTTGTTGAGCATGCAACTATTGTTGCACTTGCAACTGTTTTTAAGCATGTAGTTTTTGTTGGGCTTGGAGTTGTTGTGCTTGGAGTTGATGTTGGTAGGTGATGTTTTTTCATTGTTGTGGAGTGGGAGTTTGTTGTTATGGTGTGACGTATTGATGATTTTGATGTTGTTGGGGATGTATTGATGTTGTGGGTTGACATTTTTTGGAATGATATTTTGTTGAGGAGGTTGTTGGTGGTACTTTGGAATGAGATTTTGTAGTTGAGGGGTTTGATTTTGTTGGGGGGTTTGTTGAGAGTGATATAGAAGCTGTTGTTGAGGAAGTTGTATAAATTGTTGTTGAGGAGGTTGTTGGGTAAATTGTTGTTGAGGAGGTGTAAATTTTTGTTGGGGAGGTTGTTTGAACATGTATGTTTTGAGATGGTGGTGTGGTGAATGGATTGATCCCATAATTTGTTGTGTTTGGATTTGGTATGTTGGTGTTTGGTATGTTGGTGTTAGATGGTGGGTTGTTTGTGTTTTGAAGGTCTAGGTTGTTTGGAGTCCCTATACCTTGAGTGTTATAAATCAAATTGTTATATTGTTTTAAATAGTTAGTTTGATCTACTCCTTGTAAAGTGATCATGGGTTAACTTGGCACATTCATTGATGAAGAATTAGGTATTTTTTCAATGACATGGTGTACCAAGGGATCACTCCCTTGTGGAAATTTTCTTGTTCTAAAGTTTAAAAAGGATGGTTGTTCCTTAAGTTTATTGAAATAAAAATTGAGGGGGAATTTAGCACTAGCTTGTGTAACTTTTAGCATGTATAAGTTTGGGTCAAGACTTAACATAGCATTTACCACTTTAACAAGAGATGGGTATTGTTGCATCTATAATATTTGTTCAGGAGTGAAGTTATGGAGTGTTTCAACTTCAACTGGGTTAGGTTGAATTTTTGTTGGCAAAGGAGGTTCATACCCTTTAGTTTTAAGCATTCCCCATGGCATATCACTAGCTCTTGGGGTAGTGGTTTTTCTGTAAGTTTTCTCAATTGTGATTGTGGTAGTGGGAGGATTTGAACTGCTAGGATTTGTTTCCATTTTATTCTTGTGTTGAGATCATGTTGTGGTCATAAAACTTGTAGTTGTCCTAGGAGATACAGGTTTTGAAAGTGTATGAAGATTTTTTTGATGGGATATTTTAGTTGCCTCAAATCGAGCTAGCTGTAAAGACACCCTAAGCTTCTTTGGACCAATGATGAATTATTTTTGGATGTGAGGGATTTGAAACCTCAAGTTTTGACAAATTTGGTTCAGACTAGATCCCTTGTATAAGTTTTGTTTTGAGGAGGATTCCCTGCTTGTCCTAGACCAATGAGTCCAAGCTAAGGAAGATGATAATGAGGTTACTGACTTTGGGAGTAGACTAATGACTTCAAAGAAAATTAACTCACAAAGATGATACTAATTCAACTATATACTTGAAGGAAGATAGTTCTCCAAGTAAAGATCTAAACTAGGGGGTGTGATAGAGATCTAACCAAAAATTAGTAATGTCTAATTTAGGTTGTTTTGAACAGATTTTATTTATTGTTTTGCTAATGGGGGTTGATTCGATCCAAGATAACTAGGAAGTGTCTAAACAAGTCTAAAGTGGAGTAATGACTATGATATGGGATGGAGACAAAAAGTGTGTGTTTGCTATTTTGGGGTGATTAGAATGCCTACATGCATATTTTACATAGATCTTTGGTTTGACACAAATTAGTGATGAAAAACTAGAATCTAATATTTTGCAAGGTATTGTTGTTTTAACTAACAGTCAAACATGGCATTCCATAAACACGTGAAAAGATAGTCAAATTTAGTCCATTACCATTGACAAACATGGTGCATTTTTTAAAAGCATAGGTCTACAAACAAAGGCCACACAATATGACAGTCAGACATGACACAGTGAATTTTTGAATGGAAATGGCTCTGAGACAAATGTGCCACAGTGTGCAAACTTGTCAATATGCAAAAAAATACATGATATGAAAATAATACATTCTAACATGCATATAAAAACAACACAAAGTGACAGTCAGACGCGATATTATTAATATTTTGATTGGAAATGACTGAGACAAATGCACCAAAGTGTGAAAACGGGTTGATATGCAAACAAACATTTCACTATGAAAATTAGATGCACCAAGATGCATATAGAAGCAACACAAAGTGACATTCAGACATGCTAGTTTGACACAAAGACTATTTTTTGAATTTTGGTCCTACGTGTGTCTATTATTTTACAAATTTCAAGGATTAATTATGTTAGATTAATATAGCAAGTGATAAAATAAATAAAGAAACACACATAGGACTAACTCAATTGGATGTTAGAAGATTTACGTGCACCTTCTTCAATAAGGCCACACTAATTGGTATCATGGGTAGATTTACAATAAAGACATACCATAGATACACATCCTAATTTAGTGGTAGATCGGGTTATTAGCTTATATTAGGCTCACTCCAGAATATTGTCAACCGAATGGGTAACTAGAGTATGCCAAGGTCATGTACCACCTTGACACCTCTCACCTTGAAAGGAAAAGATCCTAACAAGGAACAAAAGGTGCCTCAACAAAGGTTAGTACATAGTGAGTAATTTCATGTACATTGATACTTGTATGTTGCACCAATATAAGTTGATGATTTATAAATGGCTCTTAGGATTCTAGATTTTACAAGGTTCATAATAAGGGTCTACTATGAACAAAGAGCTCATATGATATGCCTGAGTTGAGAGGGGTCACCTCTCTTCTCATCATCTATATGTGTCTCGACAGACCAGTGGTCACTAGGCTTGGCTTGAAGGATGTGATCCACTCCTTGGGGTATAAATTTCATTCTCCCGCCTTTATATAGACAATTGAGAAACATTCTTGAGATCACAACTTGGGGTGATGAGGCCCCCAAGCAAGTCTCCTACTTAAAAATAAATAGAAATAGTGTTGTTTTTGGTCCTCAAGATCATTATTAGGAGTCGCGAGAGAAGAGCATACGCAATACTATACCTCAAGGTGTAGAACAAATATGCAAGTTAGTGGTATTTTTTATTTTCAGTATCACACTAGGCACAATGAAAGAGCATATGTACACACCAACCTACCAAACACGCCATAGATTTTTTTTAAGCGCACCAAGGATTCAAATGTGGTTCAATTTTAAAACACCAAATTCAAATGCACAAGTTGTTTGTAAATTTTAAAAACCCAAATTGACATGTGAAAGTTGGTTCAATTCAATTTGTACCAAATTGAAATGTGAGATTATTTTTAAGCACAAAAGTAAATGTGAACCTAGATTAAGAAAACCTACAAAACCACATGTTAGTAGTTTATCAAGATTTTATTTTCCCAGCATTATGCCACCGGCTACAAAGATGTTAGCTCAAAAGGATAGGCCCACATTATGGTTAGAAATAAAAATTATTCAAGAAAATTATTCAAACCTTGAATACAACAAACACAACAATACCTGATAGATGTTGCACTATAACTGATCATAAACATAACATGATATGATAATGCGACAAACACTAGTTAAATATGGCCTTGTGTAAAACCCGCACAAAAAGAGAAAACAAACTATCAAATAGATGTGGTAAATTATTATAGATGTCACTCTATAACTAATAATAGACACATCATAGTATGACAGATTTGGCAAAAACTAGTTAGACATGTTGTTGCAAGAAACCTACACAAAAAGTCGAGAGGAAGTCATATGGACAAAAGCAATCAAGAATATAGATATGATGCCATAAATTTTAAACACGTTACAATGAGATAAAAAGGGTGATTTTTGAATGACAGATGCATTGATTTATGACAAAGGTGTCACTATGACCTGTAAGTCGATAAAAACAAAAAAAAAATGATAATTTTGGGACGTGGGTATCGAACATGCCAAAATATCGTAGGGGAAAATATGGGTTAGTTGTAAAAGTTAGAAATCAAGAAATCAATGCAACAAACATCAAAAACCCATCAATAAATGATCATATTAGCCCATACTCAATGAAATTGGGTTAGGAAACATAAAATAGATTCAATCAAAAGCATTAAACATACAATTTAAAGAAAAATAAATGAAAATAATATGAAAACCTTTAATCCCATTAAGGGATTATATTCCAAGTGAATGTGGATGGCTCTATTAAGCACTTTCCCATGATTGCAAAGCTCAAAATGATGGTTATGACTCACAATTAGATCAAAACAATGAATTTCTCAAGCTCATGAAGATTGTGAATGATTTTTTGAAGGAAAATTAGGTTGTTTTATAGATTAAAAAATATCATATCAATGGTCAATATTTAAGATCAATATCAACGGGTGAGAGGAGATTAGGGGGTAAAAACACAAATTTGTGTCAAACTTTTGACCAACCAAATGGTTTCAATCAAACATTTTTTGGTAAAAACGGATTCAGCCAAGATAGTTTCAGTCAAAATCATGTGGCGGTGACATGGCACTGATGTGGAAATCACTTATCGGTTAGAAATGTTTTAGTCAAAACCTTTTCGATCAAATAAAATTTGATTGAACTATGCAAATATAAAACCTAATACAAAGGGGGATCACATATTTTCTATTGACATACTGGGGTGTTTAGCTGAATCATTTGAGGGTGAGATATTTTTACTGAGTGGGATTTACAATTAGGATTTATTTAGTTTTCTTGTATCTATGTTTTGTTTTAGTTTTTACCTATTATATGGTGTGGTAAATAGTTAAACAATTCACACCACTCTCCTTATCACATCCTCTATCAAATAGTGTACCTTCCTTGCCTTTGCTTTTCCTCACATTTATATGGCATGAGTTTATTACTCCTAATTTCATTTATTTACAATTTATGGTAGTTCATGATATGATTTTCCTTTTAGGTGTTCTCTGAAATAGCTTATATGCTTTGTTTTTGCTTCCTACACAAAGAGCATGTATCATTTTATGGCCTTCGATCTAGCTACATTCAAGTATCTTTCATCAAAAAAAATACTTCACATGTCTACCTTTCATATTTCATCATTCCATGCCTATTATTTTGGCTGCACTCAATTTTCAAATAATTATGGCACCTTGTCTTTGCTTTATCAGTTTGCATACACGTCAATCATGACACTCACAATTACAACTTCAAATGATCCTCTATCCTTTATGCTTTGATGGATATCCAGTGCTTGTTTTCAAGCTCCCATACTGGCATAGGCAGGGAAAATGCTAGCAAAAGTTATGTCATTTGGATTTTACACATGCATATTGCATATCCTTGAAAGTTTCCTTTTACACATTCATATTGCATATCCTTGAAAGTTTCTAAAACCTTTTTAACAAATTCATTTTGTGCTTATGCTACAATCATGCATTCCATATAAGACTTCATTTATCTGAGGTGTTTTGTCAGACAGTTTGTGTGCCTTGTATAAGGATCCACCTTGAATATATGTATAAACCATTGATTTATAAGTATTTATATTAACATGGTCAACATTTATCAGCCTTTTTGACAATATCCTTTGCACTATCAATATTACCTAATACCTCAAAATATTTAGAATGGAAAGTGCCTTCCCAAGTGGTTATGGTATTGTTTAGGAAGATTCTTCTTAATTCTTCCAAGGATCACTCTCAGTTAACACTTCAGATGTAACGCCCCACCACGCAACCCTTGGGAAAGTTGCAATTTACTAAACAAATGAACTATTTTTTTTTTAAAAGAACATAAGCATGTAAGTTAAAACAATTAACATACAAGTTCACTTAATCATTGCCAACTAATCCCCTAGGTTGCGAGACTGTGTTACTTAAACCAAATGCGAAACATGGATTAAAACCATAACATAATAATTACTTAACAATTAAAGTTCACATACATTCCATTCATAATACTATACAATTTACATCCAAGAGTATGAGATACCCCTTGATTCCAATAACATGATTTACAATAAGATTACAATACTCATTCCCCGAATGAGGTAAGTCTAACAAATATGATTACATATTACAAATTCCACCTCGATAACAAATGAGGGGTAATAAAATACAATAAGTACTAAGAGAACAAGGCATGAGAAGAAACTGATTCCCACAAGCTCTCCAACTAGAAATCACGACCACACGAACAAGAAGAACCAACGGATTTAAGAAGCGCGCCACCTGACCACGTGGAATCCAAAAGGTTCCACTCCCTCCGTGCTAGGAGATAGTAACCAGGAATTCCTACACAAGACCATCTACCACTAGGCACGGGCCACACAAAACTGATATGAAATAATTACAAGTACACATCACATGACATAAATGGTCATACACACAACTCTAGGTATGACTCACACAACACTGTCATAGGTTACATTGCTTCCAGACATAGAATAGATCAAGAATGTCACAAATAACATATACAAACTGCTAACTTAGGAAGTGTCATCACATAGCTCATCAAGGGATATCCTCTGGGAATCTTCCTAGGCCCCGGCCCCCACTCCATGGGTTATCCTGGTAGCCTCAACCGAAATCCCGGCACCAATGCTTACTCATGCGGAACCAAATACCTCTCGTGAAGATGAGATAGATGATCTTTCCATTCCAAGCCTTCCCATCTCATCCCAAGTCTAATACAAGCCCTTGGGCCCATGAGCGAGGCACAAATTATCTTGTTTAATGTTTGATGCAACCTAAGCTTCTAAAAGTTTAATTTAGTTATCACTAAATTAACCAACTTACAAAGGGTTATCCTGGCACCACTTTGTGTGTCGGTGCCCATTGCAAGCCACTCTCCTAAGACAACCCACACGGTGAAATCCACAATAAGAAACAAGATAACACAACCTCTCCATTTCAAGGAGGTAACAAAACAAGGATATTCACCCCAACACTGAGGACCACAAGGTCAAGACCCTCTCCAAACACTGGAGGCAACAAGGTCTAGCCCTCTCCAAACATGGAAGGAAACAAGGTCACATAATCCACTCCATACACTAGAGGAAAACAAAATACAAAATACCACTCCATCCAAAGGAGGAAACCAATTACAAAAACCCACTCCTTTCAAAGGAGGTACAAATCACATTACCCTCTCCTATTCCCAAGGAGGCACAAATCCCCATTCGTGGAAACCGGGTACAACATCATAGTACAACTCTACACCATTCCCAAGGCGATTCACAAATTGAACCTCTACACAAAACATTCCACTCTAAAGAACTTCTCTGGAAGACTTACATAGACCCGTAACCCCATTTGCCCGACAAGGAAAAATGAAAGAAACATGATATAAAAGCATTCCAGGCAATTCAATGTCTAATGTTAGGGTTTCCTAAACCCATGCAATCATAGTTTTCAATCTTGCATTTACTCAATCAAATACAGCAAATTCACTTCCCAACATTGAAGTATTTACAACCCAATCATTTACTCTAAAATTTACAAGTAACTTCTCTAATCAAAGCGTTCAAATAAATACAATCATTCGACTAAAATATGAATGACTAAAATATTCAATCATTTCTCTAGTATCACAATCATATACTATAAATGAAACCATTCGTTTATCAAAGCACTTAGATTAAATAATAAGTCAATCAATTACGTCCCACAAGAAATTAAGTAATTAATTAACCTTATCTACACAACTCAATAGTAACTCAAGCACGTTGACAACTCAAAGGGGTTCAAACCAATAGTATATTTCATTTTTCCAATTACATTTATTAATAAAATCAACCTTTGAAAATGAAAACACTTGATCATTTAAAATCTACCTTTTTAAAATAAAACCTTTGACTATTAAGATTCAACATTCGAAATAATTCATTTGAATATAAAAATCTTCCTTTGCTCCTATTACGTAACCAAAAGTCATCTTAGGATAATCTATATTTAAATCTATCCTTTTAACTTCATTTGTCTCAATTCCCACAATAATCAAAATCAAATTATAATTAAGTCAAACATTTGATAAGTAAAGACATCTGACTAAAATAATCATGCATTAACTCTAAGTTCCACCATTATGTTCCATAATCAAACAATTTAATTATTAAAATATCTGAGTAAAATAAATCTTCCATTATCTCTTAGTTTCACAATTAAATTCCATATTCTTGGAAAATGATTTTAATAAATAAGGTCATTTGATTGAATTAAGTCAATCATTAACTCTCCATTTAACAATTATCTTCAAAATCGGGATATTTTACTGAATAAACACTTAATCAAGTCACTTAATCTATATTTCAACACAAGATAAATAAATTAATCAAAATCAAAACCAATATTTCAATTAAAACATTGATCATTTGTTAATTACATTTCCTCTTTATCCATGCGATAATCATTTTAGATTAAGTCCACATTTGTTAGAGTAGTACTCTGTGTTTTTCCTCTTATATTCAGATTGGGTTTGTGTTGCCAATGAGGCAAGTGTAAGCCAGTGAGGTTCTTTGGTCAATGAGGCCATTTTTTCCAATGAGGTACTCTATAACTAGTGAGGTTCAAATAAGCTAGTGAGGAAATTTTTGAGTGGTTTTATTCCCCAAAATGGTTTCCACTCAAGACATATCATTGTGTCATATTCTTGTGTATGTTTTGTTTATACTGTTGTCTATTCTATTGCTACATATTGTTTACTTAATTCAAATTTGAAAAAGCATTTACAAATTGAAAATTTGTGTATGAACACTAATTCACCCCCCCTCTCAGTGTTCATTGTACTCCAACAAATGGTATCATAGCATAGGTTCCCTATTGAAATCTAACCAGCTTGGGTAGGTCTTGATAGTGGAGTACCATGGGAAAGTGTAGAAGAAATAGAGAAAAGAAAGAAGCTAAGCAAAATATTGAACAGAAAATCCTAGTCAATTCATGTGATGAGTCGTTACATGAGTCTCCCCTGAATGTTAATATAAAGTGTGATAAAAATAATGCTCTTCCAGTTGACAGTTTTGACAAAAAGGACTTTATTGTAAGTATAGATGAACAAAAACTTGATGAAGAAAGAGATTTCTTTGTGGATGAAGATGAAGAATAGGAGTGTGAAGTTGATTTAGAAGGTGAAATTTTGTGTGCTCTGGATACAATCAAGTATCTCATAAAAGAGAACAAGAGATTAGAAGATCAGCTTCAACAGGAAAAAAACTCCAAGGACAAGGTACTTTCAGATTTTGAAAAAGTTTCTTTAGAGTTTGAAGAAGCAATAAATCAGGTTGTTAACTTAAAGAGTCAAGTTGATAAATCTGACAAATTTATTATAAGTCTAAAATCTAATCTATTATTCAAAGCTAATGAATGTCTAAGATTAGAATTAGACATAGTTTCTTTGAAAAAGGAATTGGAAAATGTATCTATTGAGTTGCACAAGAGTCTTCAGTTTGAAAAGAGTATTGAATTTTTGAATGATGTGTTGAGCAAACAAAAACACTATAAGGACATCACAGGATTAGGTTACGAAGAAGGAAAATGCTTGAAAGTTAGGAATTCACCAAGGAAGAAGATAGATTTGGGTCATCATGTTGTTGCTCCTACAAATAAGACAGAAGATAAATGTGTTGGTGAAGGTAGAAGGACAAACAAGCCATTAAGACCTCCATCTCTCAGGTACAACTACTCTCAGTTTCATGGCTATTGATATTTTTATCATACTTATGGCCATAGAGCTAGAAATTGTAGAGTTCACTCAAGAAATGATCTTAGATGGAACAAGGATAAGAGTTCTTATAGTTTGAAAAATCAAGACTACAACAATGTTTGTTATAACAGTAATAAAGTTGGTAATAAAGCAATAATTTGTTGGTTGTCAAAAGAATATACTTTTTTTCCTTCTATTGGTCATAAATTTGAATGCTATAAGTGTCATAAGTTTGGACATAAAGCATTATTCTGTAAGATTAATATTGTGAAATCTTTTAGCCGTTACAAGAAAACAAGGACTATAACAGTTTGGAGAAGGAAATAAGAAAAAGAAAAGAAAGGATATGAGCTTGTGCATACTGCAAAAGTAACATCCATAAGTGCATAAATAAGGCAGCATAAATTAAGGGGGAGTTGACTTTATGTTACATTTCTCAAACCCCTGGAGAAAATTAGGAAGATGTGTTAGTTTTGGATCAGTTTTGGGTATGTTGAACAAGGCAAGACTGTGTGTTCAATTAGGTCAGCATATTGTGGATACAGAGATATTGGGAATCCTCTTTGTTCTCTGATTATGTTCCTTCAAGACATGTGAAAACTTTCCAAATAGGTAAGATGTTTGGTTATCAATGTTTGATTGAAAAACTACCTTGATGT
>VDFB02298018.1:0-40064 GCA_007258455.2 Sequoia sempervirens
GAGTCACTCAACTTCTTCAAATTTGTCTGCATAGGTGTAGTCATGGACTTACAGTTTATTATCCCAAATCTTCCCAGTATATCTATAGTGTATTTCCCTTGACTTACGAAGATCTCATCAGGTCTTTGCCATACTTCTAGTCCCAAGAAGTAATGCATAAGGCGAAGGTCCTTCATCTCAAATACAGAGGCTAACTCTTTCTTACATTTGACAATGAGCTTCTTTGCTCCAATGAGAAATAAATCATCAACATAAAGGACTAGGATTAGGGCCTCACCATCAACTATCTTGAAATAAAGGTTGGAATCTGCATCACTCTTGGTGAAACCCAAACTCATCAAGTATTTGTCAGTCCTTTGATACCATTCACGAGGTGCCTGTTTGAGACCGTACAAAGCCTTCTTCAATTTGCACACAGGAGACTCCTTCCCATAAATTACAAAACCGTCTGGCTGCTCGATGTACACTTCTTCCTCATTCACACCACTAAGAAATGCAGTCTTTACATCCATTTGATGTAACTTGTAGCCCTTGGCGGAGGCAATAGCAATAATTGTCCTTATGGAAGTGTATCGAGCAACAGGAGCAAATGTCTCCTCATAATCTATTCCCTCTTTTTGAGAGAATCCTCTTGCCACAAATCTTGCCTTGTGTTTCTCAATGTTGCAATCAGCTGCATGCTTGATTTTGTAGTGCCATTTGGAAGGCTTGATTTTGTAGTGCCATTTGGAAGTCACTACTGACTTCCCTTCAGGTCTCGAAACAACATCCCATACATTATTTTTAATGATGGACTTATATTCTTCCGTCATCGCATCTCTCTATACCTGCTGGTTAGATGCCTCCTCATAATTGGAAGGCTCAAAATCAATGATGTGACTCATCAATGCCACATAACGTGGGAACTTTTGAGGTTTCTTGCTCTCCCTAAAAGTGCCTCGAGGAGCTGCATATTTTTCCATCGCCTGCATGGGTTTTCGAGCCGATAGGGGCCTCTTCCGACCTACGACAATATCTCTAGGCCCATTAGTTGGTTCTATAGGATCAATTGGATCAATAGTCTCAGCTGGTTGATTGGATTCCCTCTGAATTTCAGGAGCATAATCAAGGGATGAATCCATATCTTGTGGACCCTCCTGCTCCTCATTGTCTATCTCCCATGTAATATCCTTTAGATCTTCTGAAGGCTACCTCCTCTTCGAAGGAGACCACCCTTCCGATCTCAATCTGTTTCTATCTTGGAATATATATTTTGTAAGCCTTTGAAGATGCACTGTAGCCCACAAACATACGCTTCTTGCCTGAAGGTTCCAGTTTTGTTCATTTGTCCTTGGGCAGATGAATGTACACGGGACAGCCAAATATTCTCAAGTGACTAACCTCAGGCTTCACACTTGTGAAGGCCTCCTTTGGAGTCATGTTTCCCAATATCCGATGAGGACTTTTGTTTTGAACATATACTGTAGTTCTAGAAGCTTCTGCCCATATGAAATTCTGCAAACTTTGATCATGAATCATAGCCTTAGTTGCCTCTACTATAGATCTGTTCTTTCTTTCAACAACTCCATTTTGCTGAGGGTTGTACAAAACACAAAACTCCCTCTTGATCCCTGCCTAAATGTAGAAATTGCGAAATCCTCTGGAAGTGTACTACCCTTCATTATCTAATCACAGAACCTTAATCCTCTTCCTGGACATGCTCTCAACTTGTGCCTAGAATTCTTGAAATCTAGCAAGGACTTCCTCAGACTCCTTGGATTTCAAGAAGTAAATCCAAGTATTTCGAGAATAATCATCAATGAAAGTAACATAGTACCAAAATCCACTAAGTGATGCCATAGACATTGGTCCACATAAATCTGAATGAATAAGATCTAAGGCCCCCTTGGATCCACTGTCACTACTATGGAAGGGACTCTTGATATTCTTACCTAGTGCACATCCTCTGTAAATGCCATCGTGCTCTAAACTAAGCTTCGAAAGACCAGTAACCACCTTCTCCATAGAGGGAGGAGCTCTGAAATGTAAGTGAGCAAGTCTCCTGCCATAGCTCACTCAAACTGATAGAATCGTGCAATAATGCCTGAACTAGTTGAGTTGATAATTTGTATAGGCTCTCCTGACGAGTACGAATCACACGAGTTGTTTTTATGCTAGAGTTCTTGAATACAGTTAACTCGAAGGCGATCAAACTTGGGCAACCTGGATCTCCCACTGATGCTCTGAATAAAAGGTTCCCAAGATTGGGGAAGACTATTTAGTGGCAACATAACAAGATCTTTACCTGCAACTATATCCCCAATAGAGCTCAATTGATCTCTCAAATAAGAGATCTTCATAAAGAATGAAATGATTGATTCTGCTTTAGCCATTTTTACTTGATGGAGCTGTTGTCTTAGAGCGAGGGCTTTGTTGGTATTGTTGATCTCATATAGTCCTTTTAATGCATCAAACATTTCTTTAGCTGTCTTCATCTTGGAGATGATTGGTACTAGGTGATCCCTCACGGTGTCTATCATGATCTTTCTAGCCTTTGTGCCATTTTTAAATTCACGACCCAATTCCGCGTAAATTAAAAACTTTCCCATTTTCACTTTAAACATGTAAAAGTAACATATAACAAAGATATTACAATAAATTTCTTCCTTTCTTTATTGATAAACATGTACAAGTTACAATATGTTTCCTCATGAATTTCATTTCATTGCAAATATAAATCAGAGTTAGAAAGGAATACAGTTACATACATAGCTCGTAAGCTTTTGCACAAATAGAAGTAAGAAGGTCCAGGAATCTGTCCTTTCAAATCTTGGTACATCGGCCGCTTGTTGTGGAGGAGAAACATCACTTGGGCGCTTTTCCGCCAACCACGGACTTATAATGCGGTCCCCTGCACACCTATCGTTAGATAGATGGCCCTCCCTTCGAAGAAGAGATTGGTAGGGTATCCTTTAGCGATTACCAACTGAGCATAGTGTTGTGTCCTACACAATTAGAACTTTGCTATTTCACAATCTCGAACTAGTACTCGGATCACAATGAACTGACAGTGTAGTCTCAACTATCTCACATCTAGGTGGATGTCGTACCTTTCACTACTTTGGCCAAAGTATTCTCATTCAGTACTTCGAATGAAGGTCATCTATCATAAACACTACTCAGGGCCGATTTGACTTAAGGCTTCCTTACTCTATGCATAGGTTTGTCCTTCAATGGGTGAATCCGTCATCCCAGACATCCTACAATCATACGAACCTACTATAAATGAAAACAGTATTCAAGTGTCTTGTATCAATCCTCCTAACTAGGAATTCTTTATCCTAGGAGTACTTAACTTGTCTCAGTTATCCTAATAACTTAAGCTAAAAGATTTCACTTGATTCTGCCATCATCTCGATCCTAGTAGATAATAAGTACATCTACGTATTCTCCATATATAGAGATCATACACAACATGCAATAACCATTTAAAATGCAAGTAAATCCTTCCTTTTACCTTTTTCTATTATTTCTTTTTAATGCAAGATAAATAATCTAATCCTTTAAACTCTTAACCCAAATAATCCCTTTTTTTACAATTTCCCATAATCATTGAATCCTTTACACATTTTCTCCTTTAATGCATTGCTTTATTCATCGAATTGGTTCTTTCCTATTAAAGCTAATTGAAAGCAACGATCACAAGACGCAAAATAAACAACACTTTAACAAAGGTTATATAATAGGAAGATTCATGCCTGATTTTAAAGCTTCTCCTCCCAGACTTGCTCTTTTAAATTCTTCTTCAAATAAGCTTCCCGAGTTTCAGCTAAATATGGCTTCTTTAAATGAAAGTATTTCACTCTATAGTGAGCTCCTATATCTCTTCTCACAGACGTGTTTTCACCACTCAATTCCTTCTCAGCAATACAAATTCCTCACTTTAAACTCAAAATGACTTAATTCACTGTGACTGGTAAATGCTGGAATAATTTACTGTGCCTATCAAACTCAGCAATACAGGAAAACTCAGGTAGTATAATAAAATGGATATGGAATGAAAATAGTAAACTCAGATTGCTCTCAAAGGCGTGTTCACAATGAATGGAAGGGTGTCATTATATAGGGCCCGAAATGCAACGGATTCCACTAAAGAAGGCATGCGAATTGACAACATAGTGCCCAGAAACAGTCAAAAAGACACTTGGCGAGTTTCTCAAACCCTTAGTCATCAATTTGATGGTGATTCGACCTCCTTAGAGCCAGCAAGAGAAGAAATTTTCAACTTTAATCATTATCCCTTCAACAAACTTCACATGGCGAATTTCCAAGGTCGACAGCTCAACGTGTTTACAGATTTTAGGTTATTTTGTAGCAATATATTAGGAGGTTTCATTCCAGATGAAAAGGTCAAGGCTTAAAATGTTCCCACGTCGTTATTTCTGCCATGAAATTAGTATTCGACCATTTATCAATGACCCGTTCTTTGCCCACGCGCTTCAGACGCGTTTTTCTTCCTGTGCGCATCTTCCTCACGCGATTTTTATGAAAACGTTTTTCATTTTGTTTTATTTTCTCTTTCATAGTTTCAACATAGTTTTAAAACGAAATTTATATTTATTTTATGCCTTAAAGAGGTGTCATTATTTAAAAATGAAATCTTCAATTATTTTCTATTCGAATTTGCTCTTCACAAATTAATACGTTTTAAATAAAGCTTTAAAATAAGACTTCATTTAAAACTAATTTAATAATTTTACCATGATATTAAATATTACTCAAGGTATTATTTACTTAATTTCCAAATCCTTTGATTTATATATTTAATATATAAATATATATTTCCATTATAAAAATATTTACTTTAATACATATGTATGTGTATATAAATATTTAAATATTTATATTTAAATATATTAGATTATATATACATACATATATATTTAGTAATATTATAATATAAATATATATTAATATACGATTAAATATATAAATATTTACATATTTAAATATTTACACTTATACGTACTAAACGTTAAACATGTATATTGCGAGCCAGTCAGCGTACTTTCAGTATACATTTTTCGTCATTGTGTAAATATGTAAATATGTAAATCCCAAGCAAATATAATAATAATAGCATCGTTATACACAGGCGATAGGTAACGTGAGTAGGTATATACATGTATATCCTGTATGCATATGTGTTTGTATACCATGTCGATACATACGTATGTCATATCCATCTGCCAAGCATACGTATGTATCGATATGTATATACATATGGATATGTGTACATGACATACATGTATACACGTACTTGCCTGACCTATCCATTCATATTCTCACACATGATTAAAACACAATAAGTCAGACATAAGTAATCATCATTCAGATAGCACAAAGGAGTAACCAGATTCCCTAAGCCTATGGATGACTTACCGTTGTCTCGACAAACAGACTTGGCTTACTCATTCTATAGTATGTGTGTGTATGCTCAATTTGGTAATCGTTACTGTTTACCCGACCAAGTTCCTCCCCGAATGATGTCTCTCCTCTGTCCGGAGGAACAGTCTTCATACCTGCACATCATGACATGACACCGGCAGTTATATGCTCATAACAAGGTAAAAACATCTCACAAGTTAGAATAACATTATTCCATAATTGTATGCAACGTTTAATCAAGACTAAATTATTTAGAAGTAGCAATCAAATGAAACCATCATTTAAACAGGACTCATTCATTTAATAACGAGATCAACCATGTTTTATTCATCATCAAGATTCAAGCATTACAATCAATTGCCCTATACAATAGTAGCTATAATCGGGGATGTAACATTTTCTTCCATTGGATTTTCTCTGAGTCTTTTGATGGTTTGGGTATGTCATTTTCTATGAATTCTAGAAGATCATTCTCTTCAAAGGCAATGAGTACCCTAAATTTCCAAGAGTTGAAGTTTGAAGCTCCATCAAGCCTGTCTTCTACCTTGACACTGGTCACCATCTTTCTTTTTTTATTTTTTATATTTATCTTAGAAGCTGCCCTAAACAATGCAATTGACTTCCACACACTGCTTAGCCAATTTTGATCATTTCTTCCTAAACCTCGGCTCTGATACTATGTTAATTTTTCAGATCACATATGCACAATAAGCAGAAAAACATAACACAGAATAGAAGACACAACAATTTATCCTGGGAAAACCTTTCTACTCAAGGGAGAAAAACCCAGCAGGAATTTAATAACTTATAGATCAGATACAATTGTGCAGAAATAGCACTTGAGAATCAGGCCTAGAGAGGCAAAATACAACGAAATAATCTAGCACTGAGTATAGTGCGAATTTTTGAGCAACAAAGAATAAGCGAACCTCTTTCTTGAATGTCGAACTTGCTTCGAATCACATAAAATCTAATTGTTGAATTGAATGAATAAATGAGGAGAGTCTCTCTCCTATATATATAGATCCAGGCGTCGTTCTCGTCTTGAGCCGACCTAGAAAATTTAATATTTGTTTATGATTACTTCGCCGACTTGCCTTATGTAACAATTCTTTTGGGAAATACCTCCCAAAGCTACTAAAAAACATTAACACCCCTCCTAACTCATCTCTTTGTCTTCTCATTTTCTTGCTTTTTCTACTCGACACACCCTTCTCCCATTTGGTATGCTTTGATTTCATTGGTGTTAGTGAAAGCTCTCCATCTTTTTCTTTAATCTTTTTATTATCTCCCTCTCCCTTCTTGACCCCCTTTAGTTTCTTCTTTTGTTGGATCATTTTTTTTGCTTTTTGTTTAATTATCTTCACTTTGTCTTTGTTATTCTACATTATCTTTGTTCTATCTTCTGTGTACCTTTCCCATTTCTAATCTACTTCTTTCTATTCCTTGTATCCTAACTTGTTCTTTGTTTTCTAATATTTTTTTAAATTTTTTTTATTATCAATTCTTATTTCTTTTAAATTTGTTCTTCGCTTATTATTCTCCTAGCATCTTCTTTTCAATATATGTAATATAAATGATCTTCATAATGAATTATGCAAAATTTGAGCATTCAATTTTTTTGGTTTGTTATTTATATTTATATCAATTATAAGAAGTTTTTTTTTAAACTTTTGAGTAAAATTATTATATGTAGTTTCAATTTCTTTATTATGAATGGATATCATTTTTATTAAATGAAATTGTTATTTGCATGGTTTTAATTTTTGTATGTAGAATCACGTTGTAAAATAATTCAATTTTCTTACTACACCTTTTTCTTTTGAATATTTATAATAATTCTTATTCATTCATTTTTATTATAATCTTTGACTTTCTTTAAACTTTATTTTGAGATTAATTTTTAATATTATCTTTTTGAATACTGACTTTTTGAATACTTACAATAGTTCGAATCAAATACAATAATTTTGTTTATTTTAACAACTTTATCCTTTACTATAAACTCTTCAACTTTTTTTGTTTTTAATTTATAATTTTTAAGTTGATAATATCTAAATGTCTTTGAACTTTCATAATTATAGCCACTAATTTGCTTTTATAATAATAAGTATCTAAAATATTAATATAATAAGTTTTACAATATTTTTTTATATTAATTTTGTCTTTTAAAGCTCTTATTTTTTATAATATTATCTTTAATTTCTATAATATAATTCTTATAAGTTGAAAATATATTTTTTCTAGATTACGGTGTGATTTGTTTGCATCAATATTTTATATCACGGTCATCATCAGGATGAAAATGATGAGCTGTAGGAGGAATTCTTTTTTGCTTATTTCTAATAAGATATATAACTAATTATATTTATTCTTATTTTGCTAATTGTGTTTAACTTTACCTTAGTTTTATAGTATATATTTTAAAATTTTGATAATAATTTGTTTAGTATTTTCTACATAATTATATTATATAATTATTATCTTTTAATTTTCTTAAAATTTGTTATTATACTAACTACTTATTCTTCTTTAAATAACCCTCTCTCATGTTTTATTTTTGTAATGGCTCCTTTTTTTTAGCACTTCCTTTGAATTCCAATTTTTATTATTTCTATCTTTTTCATTGGTTTTGTTAGGGTCTAGTTCAATAATTTTAACATAATATTTTTCTCATCTTGATGATGGATTATAGAAATTGATTCAAATCGTTGATACAGAAATTCATTCATAATTTATCACCAGAAACTTGTTTACTCAAAATTGATTTTTTTTTGATTGTGAATTACATTTATCAATATTTAAATAGGCAGGAAGGAGACTGCCTTGTATAAATTCTATTTAAAAGAGTTCGATTTAATTCTATTTAAAAGAGTTCGATCTAACTCCCTTTGATTGAATCATCTTAAATCAAACCTCCAGTTCAAAATCATAGAGTTTTCTTAAAAATAATTAAAAAAAAGATGGCCTAGAAGTGAGACTAACTGTTGTACTTTTACCCTCCTATGTTGAGCACTAAGATACCCCTAATCTTCCATGTACTAAAACGAAAAGCAGAGGCTCGGGTAGTAATATGGAGGGAGGAATAGACGATCTCTGCCTTCATGTAATCTGGTAACAACAGCTTGGACTCGGACTGACTAGAGAGAGGGAGGATGGATAGCTTAAATTGGTGATTATGGTGCGTTCGGAATAAGTGGAAATTGCATCATGCTTGAAAGAATTAAATAGATAGGATTCTGACATGAGGTGGAAATAGAAGGGTGGCTTGGTGTTCTCCTTTTATCGTGTTTATTAATGTCTTCGATGTTATTGTATACGATGAATATAAGTTGTAAGTAGTTGTGGTTACCTGATTCACAACTAGAACTTACTAAGCACAGCTTACAGCTTATTCCGACAAGCCTAAATTACATTATTTCTCCAAAAGAGGAGTTGGAATCTCATTATTGAAACATTGAGAGCATATTAATACAACCTCATCTGTAGATATTACATGCTTCCCGACTTTACATGGGGCTAAATAATCAAGCATGTTTAACTATAGCCTAAATATTTAGATAGCTTAGATGCTACAGTGGTCTTCAATTAGTCCCAAGACAGTAATCCACCGTTAAAGTACGCCCTCCGGATAGATATTTTTCCTAAATTTCTCAGCTTTAATAACATCGAATAAAATTCTGTCTGTTGCATTGAATTAAATTCTTATGCTGTGTATTGGGTATCATAAATGCAACAGCAGAGTACATTAATTTTAAGTGGCCTTGAGGCATAATTCTGGCAATCATGTTGTGGGGGAAATATGATGTTTCAAAGTATACTTTCTGAGCCAATTGGTTAGTTGAAGCTTATTGGATCAGAAATACAAGCGTTTTATCTAGATGTGTGGGATACGTTGTTTCTTTCTTGTTATGCAATCTTTCATCCGTTTCATCTTCTTGATCTTCCATTATTTTTTTCTGGGATGATTTGCATGTTTACCTTTGTGTTTGTAGAATATGATGATGGTATTTTATTAAAAGATTGTTTTCACCATGTAGCTATGAGAAGGCGAACCATGCATGTCGTATCATTTTATAAAATTGCTAGCACAAACTACATGAGAGTGGGTCCGTATACTCTTGTGACAGTTATTATATTATATGAATGCACAATTATACTAACTGCCATCATATTATTATTTTGGTGTCGTTGTGACAGCTACAAGCCGAATCGAGCATTCCTTTCACGCAATTTGATTGCATTGCTGAGTTATGGTGGGGTTCCAAATGAGATCTTCATTAGACTTGTAAATGAAGCTTTTGATCAGATACAAAATAAGCTCCGTGATAGAACAAAAGCATTTAAAGGTACTTGGAGTTATGTTACATGTTTCTTTGTTTTTCTATAATGAAGTTTGAGAAAGTTTCAGATATTACGAGTCTGCGATGTGTTTCTATTCGTTTATCGTTCTGTTTTGCTTTTTACTAGGTGACTAATTTTTGTTTATGTTTGCAATGTTATTAATTTTATTTTCAAATAGGATTTTAGTTTAGAGAGAATTAGCAATATTATTGAATCATAAAATCTGATAACGATTATAATGTATACTTTATCTAATTGTCTGTGATCTTTTCATGGTGTAGTTATAAAGGAACGTGGATATCTAGATGAAGAATATATTGTGCTCAGAATGTTATCATGTGGAATTCCATTAGATGAACCATTATTACAATATAAACTGAGGCAATGCATGCTGGAGAAGATTAAAACGTTCAAGAAGGGGAAGGTTCCTCTTGAAGAATCCTTTTATTTGATGGGTTCTGCTGACCCCACAGGACAACTAAAGAGAAATGAAGTTTGTGTAATTCTGTAAGTTTTTGATCCAATTTTACAATGTATATGGCACTTGAAAAACAATAGAAAATATTATGTGTTTGCATTCTATTCGTAACAATTTTTTCTGTTGATCAATGAAAAGGATGTTGTATTAAATATATTTTGCATGGAAATACTAAAACATTGCAGCACCTAATGAACCCGTCAGCCGTAGAACCATACAATGCGGCATAGCAGCTGCACACAATTATGTAGATGTAATATGCTACCCCATTTTGTGTATAATATTTTCGATTTCCCTCTCAGATGATGAGAGACATTTGTCAAACAGTTGACCTTTATGTTGTTTAAAGTTTCCTACCATTGAGTTACAATTTGTTTTTGAATCCATACAATCAGGTAGAGAACTTCCCATAATAGAACACCCTTGAGGTATAATGCTCAGATTTATATTAACACAAATTTAACAGATGCAGTTAAGCCAAATGCCAAATAAGAAATTACACAGCCAGACTTAATGACTTCAGAAATGATTCATTATTCATCAATATTGGAAATACACAATATTATATTCCCAAACCTGAATAATCGTTCCAGCTTGCTGCCTGTTTGGTGAAGCTCACATTCCAATTGATAGCCACGGTATCCTTTAAACTCACAAGGCATCCTCTTAATTTTCTGAGAGCTTGTCCAAATAGAGTGCCTCGAGTTCCTTTCAGTGGCACGATACATACCAACAACTTCCTGAAATGTTACGCTGGCTTCATTCCTTTCTTTGGATGCTACGTCACCTTGAGAAGGGGCCCACCGCAAGATTATTAATCTGAAGCTATTAATGTGGCCACGTCATCAACAGTAGCGGTCGCTTATTATCAACAGTATTGAATTTGTACGAGAGCCCTATAACTAGTAGCGGCAGCCGAAACTCGCGGATATTAGAATTAAGCCTTTCCCTCGAATCTGTCACAACTTCGCCCTTCGGCACTTGAATAAGAATCAAAGATATGGAGCGGCTACTTACAGCGGGTAACCTTCAATAAGCATGCTGAATGATGCGTTAATTACTAACATGCCCGACTGTTCAGCTACCTTATTCGGACTCTTTCAAGCAAGCCGTTTCTTTTAATACTGAGCTCCCACGATTTCTCATGATCGTTTTTTTTAGTGACAAGCGGCACCCTGCAAATAAACGGTCCTCCAAGTAATTCGAAACACTAAGAATCTTAAACGATTCCTTTAGCACATGAGACGACAATAAATCTGGAGCTAGCAATGAATGAAAGCCTGCGGTGAATTTGAATATCGGCCCTGGTGCACAATAATCCCGACAAATCCCGAAATTCCAACTCCAGGCGCATGAGAGTGACAGGCGGCTTAAGACGACTCCTTTAATTTACGATTCTCCTTTCAAGACTCAAAATAAGTATCAATGTCTCATTTATTTGCCAAGATATCTTTTGTATTAGCGCAAGAAGAAGAAATAACATTACTTGTGTTCAAATGCTCGAACCAAACTCCATTGATATATCTATTATTCCCCAGACGCCTCCTCAATTTTCAGTTCCCTTCTTTTTTTTCTTTGAAGACACGGAATTAAGAGAGTTCATGTCTCTTATTCCTCTTACCGTGATTTTCAGAACTCCCGCGATGCTAATCTCAATTTCTCCCGGTGCTCCCTGGTAATAAAATCTCCTTTCAAATTTAACGGTACCATTGAGATATGAATTCCTCAAACAAGGCGCTGCAAGCTTAATGTCCTTTCGAATGCCCAAGCGACCGCTACTGTATTGTGTGGTGTGAGCTTTGTTTTCTTTTAATAACCGCAGCTATAGCGTATGGTGGGCATTTACTGAATTCACCTTCTGTGTATATTTTGAAATAAACAGGATGATAGATATGTAAATTATACCAAACTTCTCCAAACTGGAATACCTGAATTTCTCAATCACAGCATAGTATTCTCACAACTTCAAACCAGATTGAGACACTGGAATTTTCGTTAGGATTCATTCTCCTTAAATATATGAATTCCAATACACATTCAACTGCAAACTCCCATCACTAGACTGACCAATCAACCTATCAAATTATTCAATATAGAATTTTTGAAACTTGTCTTTAAAGGCTTAACAAAATTTCATCAATAAATAATAATTTCTCCAGCAATCAACCAGGGTGAATCTTTCACCACCGGAGCTGATTTTCTTTCAGAGGTCACCCCACCTCATAAAGGTTGTGAACGGTGTTCACCAACAAGAACCTGTGCACAAAATCCAAAAATCCAACCTCTTGCAATGAGCTTCCAACAATCTTTTATTCTCCTCCTCTTTGTAACTCCTGACGACTTTTTGAATTCTCCTCTTTTTGCTTTTATTTGAATTCTTCTTGAGAATTCATTAAAAAGTAACTTAATATTTTAACCTTTTTAAACTTAAGTTACTTTTGGACCAATAAACAATTAATTTTTAAGTTGTCTTTTAATTTTAACTTTTTGGACAACTTATAAATTAATTATTTAATTTACAATGTTGACTACAAAAAATGGGAAGATTACAGTAGATAAGCTGTATTATCCATATCCGCTACCATATATTACTGTATTTAGCACTGGACACACAACTGCTGAATAGGTTGCTAAATATTGAAACACTAAAGTGTTCATGCCCTTGGTGTGGATGGTGCACGTGAAATCAACGGGCATCCAAAACCAAATTGTTTCCTTGTTTCTTTTCCTCCTTAGCCAGAGAGGTCTGTTCCTTATGTTCCTTCTTGTCTCCCACAGGTGCAAGCGCATCAAGATTGGTGACTAGGGCTTCGTTCCCTGTACTATTTAACACTTCATTAATTAGTACGTCATAAATTACATACTTTGTGATTACTCGTAGAGTAGTTGAGTAATCACACATTTTTTTGCCATGGCGAGTACTCTTGACTTACTCTCCACTCGCTTCAGCTTATTCACTCGCCTATTATTTGTAGAGTATTCACGGAAAAACCTTAGAGTACTCGCGAAAAAATATATTCACTTGCCGATTATTCTCTTTCAAGTTCCATGATACATTATCAGTTAAAATAATGAACAGTTTATGTTTGTATATAGTTAACTTATATTGTTATACATAGATTTTAATAGCATTACTGTGTTAAGTTACTGTTATATTGATAAATTATATTGTTAACTTACTATTATGGCATTTCCGTATCAGTTATCATATAGTTAACTAATTTTAAGTTGCCGAGTCAAAAATTTTGGGCTTGCGGAATACTCTCCCAGTCCTAGTATGTAAACTATGGAGTACTTAATTACTTACAAGCATAATTGATGTGGTGTTGGAGTGAGGAATGTTTTTACTCCCAATTGTAGCACTTAGTGCTGAGGTAATCTCTGGAAACACCAGTTGAATAGATTGTTAGGTTCATTGTAGTGAGAGGTTTGGTTGAAGCTGTATATATCCAATATGTCTCTAATGTTCCCTTTTTGAGGGAAACATTTGAACCCGAGTCTTGCAATCAAAGTACTTCTCAAAGAGACATTAGAATGTTAGAGGTCAATAAATTCAGTGAAAAAATCTAATAAGATCAAAGATGATATAAATATTTCATTTTTCTCAGGGGATTATTCATTTCCTTCTTATCATTCCTATGAATGATTCTTCTAGACTATATTTTAAGCGCAATTCTCCACTCATATATATATATACACTCATTGCTATACTATTCATTATAAACTTATCTAAATCTATGTATATATAAATAATTATCTCACCAATATATTAAGAATACATGTCAGTCGTACTAATTGGCAAAACCTTCACTTTCATTTATTTTATTTAATTGCCTTTAACTAACTAGAATTTATATAAATACTACAAGTTACCAGTCATTGCTAGCATCATGAAGGCGACCCTTCAATACTCCCGAGAGGGTGGATCAATGACATCGAACCTCCTCAATTGTAGTTATGCTACTCCGGCATCCCATGGTAAATAAGTCTTAAGACAATGGTGGCGGAACATAATGTACACCGTCTCCATCAATTAAATACAATAGTGGTATATAGATGTATATAGTTTGATCTCATTGATGATTCCAACTCCTCCACGGCTATCTTCGATTCCATAGTTACCAGTTGTGTCACCGTATTCGACGTATTTGAAGGTTGAAATTCGATTTTAGGCGAATTTCAAACTTTTAGATTAAATTTGATTAAATTCGTCTGATTCGACTGTACGGAAAAAAACGTAGATATTTTTTATTAAAATACGACTTTTAAAAAACGCTTTTAGGTTTTTTGCATAGCGATTTAGGGTTTCAGATTTTTTTTAATAAAACGGCAGCTAATCCCGAGTCTGAAGCACAAGAAATTTGAAAGCGACGCACAAGGAAAGCGAAGGCGACCAAAAATGTTTGACTGAAAGGCGATTGAAAGATAGTTGAAGGCGTCTGTGATAGGTATTTCGGCGCCGCGATTTGTTGGTATTTGCCCTCTTCGATGCGCGACACTCCTCCGTCCTCTGCACTTGGCTCCTGCAAAAGCCACATCTCTGCAAACTGTAAACACGCTGTTTCCTCTGCCGTCGCCCATCCTGCAAGCACGCCGTTTCCTTCGTCGTCGCCCATTTTGAGGTAGGTTTCATGTTTTTTTTCTGCGTTTTTTTTTCTTACGAGTTTAGGTTTATAAATTATAATGATTTTTTTTGTGAGTTTTGTTTGTTTATTATAATGTTTTCAGCTTTATATAATATATTTTATTATTTTTATATTTATATTAAATAATATAGTTTTATAATATAAATAATAAAATACATATAAGTCTATGTATTTTATTATTTATATTATAAATCTATATTATTTTATGTGAGTATATTTATATAAAAATATTGTAAATTTATATGTATTTTAATAATTTTATTATTTCTTTTATAACTCAGATTATATAATTTAAATGTCATATAAATATATTTACATTAAATAATACAGATTTATAATGTGTTATTTAATGGAAATATACTTATATTATATTCTATAAATCTGTTTGTCTTTTATTTTATGGAAAAAAGGATAATTATTTATGTTTTGTTTTATTTCTGTGTTATAAATTTGTTTATAATGTGTTATTTAATGGAAATATACTTATATTATATTCTATAAATCTGTTTGTCTTTTATTTTATGGAAAAAAGGATAATTATTTATGTTTTTGTTTTATTTACTGTGTTATAAATTTGTTTATATTATTTATAAATCTGTATTATATAATACATTTATATAAATCTGTATTTATAATACAGATTTATAAATAAATCTGTATTTTTATAATACAGATTTATAAATAATATAAATATATTTACATTATGTAATACAGATTTATAATGTATTTTAAATTATTTATAATACAGATTTAGGAAATATGTTTATTAATTATTTAGATGTATTTTAAATTTGTAACATTATATATTTTGTCTTTCAAACGTACAGCTTATGGCTCCCCAGAAATCAACCGCAGAGGCATGGAAATATATCACTCGCAATGGTACTGAACTCATATGCAACAAGTGTGAGAAACCTTTTTATGGCGGTTTGACAAGGGCAATGGACCATTTACTTGGTATTACAAATGGCACAGGAGGAGGTGTTACAGCATGTCCTAATGTCACCCCAGAAATGAGAGCTGCTTTGGAGAAAAAACAATCCTCTTCAATTGTAGGAAAGATGAAGAAAGCACAAAAAAAACAGAGAATTGAAGAGGATATGTCTCAATCTAGATTATCAGCATCTATTATGTCTTCCTCTTCTGGTTTATCCAAACCGGTGAGGGGATCGAAAGAGAGTGGAACATTGAAAAACTTTTGGAAACCAGCAGAGAAACAGGACGTGGATGATGCAATAGCTGATTTGTTTTACACAAGTGTTATTCCATTCAATGTTGCGAGAAGTCCACATTTTCGTAATGCTGTTCACAAAATTGCAGAGTTTGGCAAAGGGTACACTCCCCCAGGTTCAGAGGCTATCAGGACAACTCTTTTGCAGAGGTCAAAAGATAGAGTGACTGAGAAATTAGTTGCTGTCAAAGCCTCTTGGAGGAAAACAGGTTGCACTATATTGAGTGATGGGTGGTCAGATATATGTCAAAGACCATTGATTAATATTTTGGTGGCTTGTCCTGAGGGTGTTGTGTTCTTAAAAGTGATTGACACCATGAACCACAAGAAAACTTCTGAGTACATTTTTCAAATATTAGAGGAAGCCATTCTTGAAGTAGGGGTGGAAAATGTGGTTCAAGTGGTAACTGATAGTGCAGCAAATTGTGTGGGAGCTGGAAAGCTGATTGCAGAGAAGTACCCACAAATATATTGGAGCCCATGTGCAGCCCATTGTCTTGATTTGTTGCTTCATGACTTGGCTAAATTCCCATGGGTACATGAAGCTATTCACAGAGGGAGAGCAATTGCAAATTTCATAAGGAATTATCGTCTCACATTGAGTCTTTATAGGCAACATGCATCTAGAGAGTTGTTGAGGCCTTGTGAAACAAGATTTGCTTCATTTTATATCACTTCGAAAAGAGTGGTTGAAGAAAAAGCAGCTTTGAGGTCTGTTATTTGTTCTAATGAGTGGGAACGTTCAGTGCTTTCTAAAGGTCCTAAGGGGAAGAACATAGAGCAAATCATTTTGAATAGCAATTTCTGGGAAAGTGCAGCAAAGGTTTTTCTTATATGTGAACCAATTGTTGACATGCTTCGTATGGTTGATGGTGATACTCCTTGCCTTGGCATGCTTTATGAAAGCATGGACCGTTGTAAGGAAGCTATTCAAAAGGCACTCAATAATGTAGAAGCAGAATATATGCAGATATGGGAGGTAGTTGATTGTAGATGGAAAATGATGCACACACCTTTACATGTAGCAGCTTGCTTTTTGGAGCCTAAATTATTGTCTATTGATAGAGAAGGTGACACTGAAATTATGGTAGGGCTTTTAGAAGCTGTTGAAAAATATGAATCAAATCAAACAATTGCAGCACTAATCAGAAGTCAATTTTGGGTATACAAGAGAGGAGAAGGGATGTTTGGAATGTCAGCAGCCAAATATGACACAACACATGTACTTGGGTATACATGGTGGATGACCTATGGAGCACAAACTCCTGAACTACAAAGGTTTGCTATTCGAGTTTTGAGTCAGGGAGCAAGTTCATCAGCTTGTGAGAGGAACTGGAGTTGCTTTGACCACATCCATTCCAAAAAGAGGAATAAATTGTTGTCTGGAAAGTTGGGAGATCTTGTCTATGTTCACAGCAATTTAAAATTGCTCATGAACAAATCAGCAAAGGACTCTTCCTCACAACAAATTCTTGAAGACATAGCAGCACCAGTTGCAGATGAGCCTGACTTTGCAGATGATGAATTGAGTAGTGACACAGATGATGATGATTTAGCATCTCAGCCAAGTGCTCTTGATGACTTGGAGCTTTTTTGAAGTTCTGAAGTCTTTATTGTTATTGTACCTTTTTGACAAAAGAACATCTTCGCAATTGTAATTTCACATGTTTCTTATGGTTTATATTTTATAAATGTGTCATCTTTTTGTAATGATTCAAATCTATTTATCAATGTTAAACTATTTAGGCAATTGTATGAAGATATTACTTATATTAATAAAAAAAAATTAAAAAATTACATAAGTCGAATTTAATTCGAATTTTATACTTTTCGAATTTTTTCCTTGTCGAATTTGATTCGAATTTCAATGTTGTCGAATTCGAATTCGAACCTGGTGACTTAGGTTACCAGTGCCCCATTCCTTTCCTAGACCATGGTCCTCAACTATTCGGCCATAGTAGAAGGCGATTCATACAAATCCAATACCCATCGTAGATTCCCATCAATCTGTAGTGTAATGTCCCTTACCATGCGCATAGACCGAACAGGATTATCTTCATTCATGAACTGCGGGTAGATGTCTTTCCCTTCCTTAAGCAATGCATTCTATTAATATGGTCAACTCTTTGGCTTTATCAGGCTTTTGTCTCATGCTGTCTAACACACTTGGTCCCATGTCATTTAAATTCGATGTGCTCTTTGATTGTAATTTCCTCTGTCTCATTCCATCCCTTGGCGGAATAAGAGCTCAACTCCTTAAAATATATTATCTGCCCTTTAGAGACTTTACGCTATGAAGTCCTCTCTTAAAAGAAATCCCGCTGATCCCTTCAGCTGAATACTTGGTGCAAGCCACAACTTCTTCCTTTCCCCGGTCTTGGTGACACTCGTCTCTATCCTTCCATTTTATTGAAGTTTATGTATTGTCGGTAAACATCTGCTAGGCACTGAGATATACGCGTTATGGCTTGTATTCTTAACTCATGCCCGTCTGCATCTATATTGAAATTATTTTCTGACAAATAGGCCTTCATAAAATTATATACGTATGCCTTCTCAAGGAAGGATGCAACCTTTAGGAAAGCAAGACTCTCTATTAAATAACGCTTATTGATTACGATATTTTATGTCTATATATTCACAATTAAAATATTATTTATATTGGTTTTAATGTTTTATCTTAATTTTATATTTTTAGTGTTTTTTACTTGTATAAATTCGTTAATGATCTTTCTATAAAAATTACAATATCATTGTATTTGTTATTATTATAATATTATATTTATATTTATTAAATATCCATTATATGATAATGATTGTATTATTGTTTTAATGAATATAACGTTATTTATAATTATAATATTGTTTTTGTTTTATCAATTATAATTATAATGTCACCAAATGGTTAATAATATGAGATATGCTTCAGTTGTCTTAAAGGCACAACTTCGGGGACATGACAATGTCATAGAGTTGTGATATAGGAGTTCAAAACATTTTTTCATACAACTACCTCCTTTAGCATGGAGTATTTGTGGAAAGTCACTATTAAGCCATATTCTTGAATCTTGAGCCATATGCCATTCCTTACCAAAATGGTTGTAATAGATAACATTTGGGCAGTCAAGTAGGATATGCTACAATTGTTTTATGAAAATTGGTAGGAGGTTGCTATAGTACCACAAATAGTGGTTTAATGTTCCTAGATTCAAAACTCTTAGGAATTGGCAAGGCTTGCCCTTGAAGATGGAGGATAGGAAGAAACAAGCATGTCTGGCTAATGTCCCCATTTTTAGGTTCTCTAGCAGTGTAGTTGTCATTGACTTTTTCGGTTTGTGCGAGTATGTTCAGAGGGGTAATTTGATGTTACCAGTAAGTTTAGATGGTTTTAAGGAATCATGACACTTTCAGATATTATTTTCGGCTTTTGGTTTGGGCTCCAAGATTCTTAGAGGGAGCATTTATTTTTAGTATGTAATGATCAAAATTAAAATTTTTGCTTCATCAAGACAATTTGTAAAACTGGTTAAAATCTTGTAAAAAGTGTCGAAAAAGTCAAAATTTGGAAAATAGAAAACTTCTATTATTAGAAATTTCTAACAATAGACGTGATTTAGGGTTTTTTGTCAAATGGATACTGGCGATTTTTTTTGAAAATAGAAAATGTCTAAAAATAGAATATTTGCATGGAGGGTTCTAACTGATTTTGATTGGTTTAAAATATGTTCCGATTAGGCTGGTCTAGTCAGAATCATCAAAAAGTCAATATTTCTTTGATGGGTCTATTCTGGTTTTTCAAAAGATAAATCAGGACCTTCGAGGTCATCAATGGAGGAAGGTCAACTGCCTAGTTGTAATGAGCCAACCCAATTTTTTTCAATTTTTGAATGAACACACCAGCACAAGAAGCACCCGTTATGGTTAGCTCAAACCAAACTAGCAATTGGAATGTAACTCTTTGCGAAGAATGCGCACTCAATCTCGAGATGAGAATGATGTTGTCATATGGCAAGAGGGACATCGGTAGCAACTGGAAAGAATTACAATGCTGAAAGTAAGCTCAACGCCAAGAATGTGCTCTCCAACCCAAGGTGGGAATGACACTACCATATGGCAGGGGTACTAAGAAAAGAAATACAATGTTGGAAAGTAAATTCGACACCAAGCATGTGCACTCCAAACCCAAGGTGGGAATGGCGCTATCATATGGTGGAGAATCTATTGAAACAATGCAGAGTTGAAAGTAACTCAATCATCAAGCATGTGCACTCTAAGCCCGAGATGAGCAAGGTGCTATCATATGATGAATGAGGATGTAATGCAAGTACAATGAAGACTGGGCGAGGGCCAGTCTCTTCCACACCCGTGGGAATTATATATGAACTTAGCAAAGAAAGAAGTAGCTGACAATACTACTGTTCAGCTTTACAATGAAATAGAAATGCCTGCCAAGAACATAGAATTAGAGTATATCAAAGTTGCAATGATTTATAATGTCTCTCCAATGCTCAACCAAACCCCAAGACTCAAACCCAACTCCTAAGACAAAATCTTACAATCTGATATGAGTGAACAATGACTAAAAATGCATAACCAGCAACACTGTAACTCACTAAAATGCTCATAACTCTCTCTAGACTTGTCCAAATGACATGAAATCTGATGCAAATGAACACTATGAAGATGGCGACTAGATTCTAATTAGAAAATGACTCTAAAAACTAGTAATTTTTTTTTCTAAACATTTGCCAGGTAGAACAGAATGGTATGGCCTCAAGAGGGGCGATTTTCATTGGATAAAATCAGAATCTTCATTGAAAAATCTACAAACTGGCACAAATAGTCGCCCCTAGCAAAGAAATAAATTGGTGAAATGCCCAGAACAATTTTGTTTTTATTTCATGAAATATGAGCAAAAACTACAATCAATTATGCTAAACCAGCAACTCCAAAATGTGATTGAAATGCAATAACTCTACTACAATATGCAAGAAACTCAACTACAATGTGCAATAAACTCAACTACAACTAATATCTCAACTAGTTTCTATCTTTCAAGCAAGAAGTCGAGCCCAAGCTAGGAGGTATGCATTCCTCGAAGCAAACTCTCACCATTTCGGCAGCATAACGTTGTAAATTTCATGGATGCTGAAATGAAGAACCAAGGTCTCCTTTTATAAGTTTGTGTGGAGTCCCCAACAAATTCTAGAAAGTGCGTTCAAAATCCAAGAGGCTTTTTTAATTTTAATTTTTGACTTAATCTTCTCTCAAAGTGGCGATGTCATGTCCCCTTCTAGTTGACATCTCTCAGAGCACTGGATTAGCCTATTATGCGACCCTCGTAGGTTGATAGAATGGATAGAGGGTCTTGATGGAGCTTGGCTTGGCTTCAGTTGTCAGTATTTGATCAGTTGGCTTTCGTTCGGGCTCATTCAGACACTTTTTGCCTGAGTTGCTATTTTTAGCAGTTTTTGGCACTCAGCGAGGGACCCCTGCTATTTTTAGCAGTATGGTCTGGTCACGTGTAGAGTCACTTCCTTATTTGCCAGCTTCAAACGGTTCGTGCATCGGGCATATATTGAGAGAGATATTAATATTTAATTGATTTAATTAAATATTAATTATTGGAGCTTATGTTATAAAGTTATAATATTTTTAATATTATAACTTAAGTGATTTTTGCTGAAAGGGTCGCCCATCATGGAAGGGGCCATTTTAATTATATTTTATAATTAAAATGTGATTTGAAACTATTGAAAAATTAAATGAAAGAGTTCGAATTTATTTTAAGGATCCCTAATTGAGGAAAATCACACTTTTCAGAGAGTATAAGGTTTTGCATTGAAATTTGAGCTCATTATGTTATTGAGTATTGAAAATTGATCAAGTCTTCAACCAGAGCACGGAAGCCAAGGGTTTCAGTCTTAGAGCATTGGGGAACGAGCCATCTCCAGTGAAAGCAATTCAGAGGGTGTGAAATATCATCCGATTTATTGCCAGGCAGAGAGATTTCTTCATCCAGGAGAGATCACAGAACGTTCACAGATCATTTACCTTCAGAGTTTTGTTTGGGGTTTCATCCAGAGAGCATTCTTTCCTTGAGGCGTCATTTTTATTGAGATCTGGACACTGCAAATCAAAGGCCGTACATTTGTACTTGCTGCTGCTACAGCCGTACCTTCATATAGCAGGGCCGTACCATCTTGAATAAGCCGTACTTCTTCATTAAGAAGAGACGCCTTCATCTTTTGCTCTGTAAGCTCTTTGCTGGTGGCGCACATCTTCCCAGCATCATCTGCAGTCATTTACAGAAGGAGAGTGGATATTCTTTCAGCCGTACATTTTCTTGAAGATTATTTATTGCTGCAAATACCAGGTTCATTCATAAAAATATCATTGCCTTTTTGATTGCATGTTATTAGATCCTATTTGTAATCATTCCAGAAGACAAATAAATAGATTGGCATCAGTATTTCCATTAGATACTATTGTTTCCAGAGTTGAATGATTTTTAATGAATTTATTATCAATTTCTATCAAAATCGCATTCTTTCATTTATGCTCAAAAAACACAAAAAAACCAAAAACCTTCAAAAACAATAAAAAACAGTCAGATTTTAGAGATAGCGGAAACAGGGGTTTTTATAGGCGACCTCTTCTTGGCTGAATAAATCACTTTTTAAATAAAATATTTTCTCTCCTTGAGATGGCATCCAATTTTCCTCAAGAGTAATTTGACTTTTGGAATGATCAAAATAATTCCTCATGGAATAGCCACCCTCAAAAGTCTCCCTTTTTAAAACAACTTTAAGTTGTAACACTAGGCCAAGGGGTTATAAGATAAAAATAAAACATTATTAATTTAAAATAACTTATTTCTCCAAAATGTGCACCATGAAGCCAAAATCAATATTACCAACTGAACTGCCAAAAGAGGAATACTTGCTGAGTTGGTGCTGACTAGACCACTCCTGAAAATAGTAAATTCAGAAAGTTGCTCGGATCGGAATGCATGCAACACCATTGCGAAGCTCTCCAAAAACCCAGAAAGAATCCGCAAACCAAAATCCACAATTCCAAGTGCAACCACTGAAATGTGCATAAACAACCTCCTAGAAGATGGGAAACCCTAATTTTAGCTCTGCTTAGCCTACGAGTTTCCGGAAATAGGCTAAATCCCTATGTTCCACCGGCGTCGGGGACGGGGGGACGTCGAGACGCGGGGACGGGTTTCCGGGACGGGGGGACAAAGGGGCCTCAATTTCGGGACGGCGGGGGGACGGCGGGGGGACGGGAGGGGGGAGGGGGGACGGGGTGTATATACTATATACTATACATATGGTACTTAAAATGCTAGTTATGAAAAGATGTATAAGACTATTAAGAAGTAAAATAGCAAAATTGAAATACTAAATTAGTACTTGAACATTGAACATTGAATATTGAAGTTTTCAGTATCGAATGATGAATTACTAATTAGAAATTAGAATAGTAATACTCAATACTACAATGTAACAATTGTTGCATCGGCAAATGGAAGATTTCTATTATATTATATCAAAAATATCTGATTATAAAGATGATTACAATGAGTAGCATGATTATATGATATCAAAACAAGTACAAAATCAAAATGTCAAAATGACAAAATGTAGTGAAGGAGGCAGAGGCCTCTAATCATCCCTCGGGAGGTCGGCAAACTCCTCATCACTAGAACCACTGGACTCCTCAAGGTCAAGATCCGCCAAAGGAACACCAACCAACCCTATATCTGAAGCATCCTCATCCTCATCAATCTGTGATGGCTCCTCTGGCTCTACATCCCATCGTGCTGCTGGGCTCTCCTTGTACACACGTGTCCTGCGGTCAGTGATACGCAAGGCACTATGTACAGCCACTAGCTTCTCTGCTCTCTTAGAGGTAAGTCTATTCCTCTTAAGAGAGTGGATGAAGCTATAAGTAGACCAGTTCCTCTCAGAAGCTGAAGAACTAGAAACCTGGGACAGCAAACGAATGGCTAGTGTGGTAGTCAGTGATTTCGGTCCATGACAAGTCCACCACAAAATCGGATCCTCCTGTGCCATAGTTCTTATGTCCGCCTTTGCTGCAGCCTTATAACCCCTAAGAGTAGCAAATTTCGTCCACTCAGTGCGAATGGTGCCAGCAGCTTCAACATCATACATCCTATCAATGCATTTGAAGAACCCTTCCTTCACCTCATCATCCTGAATCGGTGTAACTCTCCCAGGCCTAGGCATGTACCACTTCGGATTCAATGCATAAGCAGCCATGTGCAAGGGAGTGTTTAGGCTGTCCCATCTACGCTGAATAATAGGCTGAATGTAAACATTGTAGAACGCTAAAGTGGGGTCCTTCTCTTGCACAGCTGCCCTCATCTGACCAAGCATAGAATCAATGCACTCATACACCTCCCCAAGGTTAGGTGCATCCCCATCCCCATATCTGATGACCTGTACAACTGGTGTAATGATGGTGACAATATATTTTGCATCATGCCAAAATGCATCACTCTTCACTATCTCCTTCACCCTCTTCCCCTGCTCTGTCCTGGACCCATCCCAACGATTCCAGTCTTGTGTCATAACCATGACTTGCAGTGGCTCTTGCAACTCAAGCATTCTCTCCAAAAGAATGAAATAGGATGCATATCTGGTCTCAACTGGTTTCAAGAACTCCTTCTTCGCGAAGCTCCTGAAGATGGCATGTGAAGTGTGGTGGTTGCAGATATACATCTGCACATCTCTAGCATTGCTGACCACTCCTCTAATCCACTCAATCTTCCCCATGTCCTTGAGTGCATTGTTCATGGCATGCACACAACATGGAGTCCACCAAATGTGTCTGTATGATGCCTCTATAAGCCTCCCTGCAGCTCTGCACACATGTGCTGCATCTGTCACTACTTGGACCACATTTTGTGGCCCAATCTCCTCAATAGCTGCCCGAAGGATCTCAAACTGAAAATCAGCATCTTTTCGATGCCCTGAACAATCAACTGCCCTGAGAAAGAATGGCCCCTCTGAACATGTAACTATAACATTGATGAGTGGACGATGCCTAATGTCTGTCCACCCATCCATAACTATGCTACATCCAGAGTCCTCCCAACATGCCCTCATCGTCTCCATCAATGAATTGATCTTGGCATAGTTGTTATCCAAGATCGTGGTCCTCAATTTGTGCTCACCTGGTGGCACATATGATGGGCCTCCCTTCGCCACCATCGACATCATCTCCTTATAATAAGGAGATCGAGCTACATGGAATGGGATTCCATTGGCAAAAAAGAACCTGCCAATGGAATCATCTATCTGATCCCTCAGGTGCACATTAAATAAATCAGCTATGGGGTTAGGCTGACTTTGCATCTTGCGTTTCCCCTTGCCCTGTTGTGATGCAGCCATAGTGCTATAAGTGGATGACGGTCCTGAGGCTGACCCTGACAATGTTCCTGCTCTCTGATGCAATGTAGGAGTAGAAGTACGTGGCTGCGTCTGCATTTGCTGCTCCTGAATCTGCTGAATAGTCTGAATATGTTGCCTACCAGACAAGGTAGTAGGCATTGGAACTGCCAGGTCATCTGGAACACCCCAAAGCTTGTTGAATTCAATTCTGTATTTCAAATGTTTAGGGTCCTTCAAAAATTCGCATGCTCCCACACCCTTTCCTGGCCAAAAGAGGAAGTGTGCATTAACTCTGGTGATGCTCCCAAACCAATCATCACCACAAATGTTGCATTGCCATTTCCTCGTACCACCAGTTGATGACGTTGGGGCTGTTATTCTTGTTGCAAACTGTTTGAGAGGAGATTTGGGATCATAAGACCCCTAGCCCACTTTGCCAAAACCTGGGAAGGGCAATCAGTAGAAACTGGTGCACTAGCTATGGAACTAGTATGCCCTTCTGGATTTGACCCTTGCTCACCCCCCTCATTGTGCTCATCCTCATGCTCAGGTTCATATTCTGATTGGCTTGCACTATGAGAATTAGTTTCCATCTCATGCTCACTCATTTCATGACTATGGGAGCTCATTTTGACACTGCATTTCACAAAATGAAAAAAAATTCAATAAACACATAGTTTCAGCCTATGCCCTACTTTAAAATTAAAAAATAAAACTCTATATTTTAAATTTTCCAACAAATTTTATATTGCAAAACAAAATCTAAGATTCTAAATTAATTTAGAAACTAGAAAATGGAACAACAAGAATTTAGAATTTAGAAATGAAATAAGAAAAATTAAAAAATGAAACAACAAGAAATAAAAGAACTTAGAACATTGAAAATCAGAAAATAAAATAAAAAATAAGTTAAAAGCCCTACCTTTTGCTTGAAAAATCTCTTCAACAAGGTGAAGAATCTTCCTCCTCTTCTTCTTCTTGCTCCTTGACACTCCTTTTTCACTTGCAATCACTCCTTTCACTCCTCCAATCACTCTTTCCTCAGCCTTCACTCTTCTTCTTGCTGTAGCAAACAAGTAGAAATGCAAATGTGAATAAAAATGAAAATTAGAGGGCCTTTTGAAGGCATGTTAGACTTTAGATGGGCCCCACATGCCCTTAGGGTTCGAATATAAGAAATAGACTATTAAAAAAATCTTTAAAAATTAAGTTTTAATGTTGCTTTTAGTCAGTCTCACCAAGCGGAGACTGGCGCCTCCCAGACGCTCAGGCCTTCAAAGGCCTCTCTAAGGCCGGCGCCTCGTGAGATTCAAAGGCTCCTCCCGGCCGGGCGAAATAAGGAAACCGGCGCCGGGCTGGAACGGGAATGGCCGGGCCCCATCGCCTCCTGGATGTCCCCGCCCCCGACGCTTAGGGCTCAGAGGGGGGACGCTGGCCCCTGGAAGACCGGGTTCCAGGCACTCGTCCTCCAGGGGCTAGAGACCCTACATGGAAATATGTTGTCAGAGGACCCGTACCTGGAACAATTGTTTGCAGTGAGTGCAAAAATACATATCATGGAGGCATAAATCGCCTCAAATACCATCTAGCAGGCACTCCTTAGCGTGATGCCAAGGCTTGTGGGCAGCCCAAAGAAGAGATTATAAGAGAGATGCTTGCCCTACTTTCACTTGCTGAGGAAAAAAAAATGCAAAGGGAGAGGGCAAAAAAAGCCATAGCAACAACCATAGCCAGTGGACATGCGCATGCCCATGGTCAGACTCAGGAGCACAGGGCCGAGCACATGGAGATAGAGTCAGATGAGGATGCAGTTATTATTGGCATTGTGGGCTCTCTTCGTGGTCCACAGATTCGCACTCATGGCACAGCCACCACAGCCACAGCCACACCATCCTCTAGGCCCCCCTTTTCCTCTAGTTCGAGTAGAGTGCCAGTGCCACCACCACCTTCATCTTCACGCAACCCACAGAGTTTTTTTGCGCCAAGAAACACACCAAGAGCACAGACATCATTAGAGGCTACAAGGTGCATCAACATGCCAACATGGCATGTGCTAACTTTTGGTATTTCAATAACATACCATTCAATGTGGCGAGTAGTCCCTATTGGCACAATATGGTCACTGCATTGACAGTTGTGGGAAAAGGCTACAAGCTACCTTCTCACAAAGATTTGAGTGGGAGGTAAGTCAACTTAAATTTTATGCTAAGTTTATGTTCTTTAATTTAAAATTGAAATTAATTTATTATTTACGTTGAATTCAAGCTATTTTTTGTTTAAAACTTACAGTTTTGTACTTATTTAATTATTTTACTTTGTACTTGCAGGTTGCTCACAATGCAACCGAAAGGGCAATGCATGTGGTGGATGAGCAAAAAATTAAATGGAAGAAATATGGCTGCTCCATTCTTTCTGATGGGTGGACGGATGGGAGAAACCGCACCATCCTTAATTTTTTGGTTGCTTCCAAAGGTGAAATTGTGTTTTGGAAGTCAGTGGATGCTTCCAACAAGATAAAAACTGCAGATACATTGTGTACGTTGTTGGAAGAAGTTGTGATGGAGGTGGGGATTGCTAATGTGGTGCAAGTCATCACAGATAATGCAGCAGCATATGTGGCAGCTGGAAGAATGCTTGAGAGTAGACATCCATCACTCTTTTGGTCACCTTGTGCGGCCCATTGCCTTGACCTTCTTTTGGAGGACATAGGCAAATTTGTTTGGGTGGCACCGATTGTAGATGATGCAAGGAGCATCACAAAATATATCTACAATCACCCTTGGGTTCTTAATTTGATGAGAGAGCATACACGAGGGAAGGAGTTGGTGAGATCGAGTGCCACAAGGTTTGCAACGATTTTCCTAACGTTGCAAAGCATTTTGGATTCTTTGGACTCTCTAAAACAAATATTCATGAGTCAAGCATGGAATGACTCCTCACATTCAAAGAAGGCCGAAGGAGAGAGAGTTGTTGCAATAGTCTTCGACCCCTTGTTTGCACAAAAAGCTACAAAGATCATGAAGGTAACTTCAAAACTTTGATTTTAATTTTAAACTCAAATTGAGTATAAATATATATATTTTTTAATTTAACTTTAAGCCTTTCATTATAAATTTCTAACTTTGATCTTTATGTATTTTTAATCTAGGTGTTGGAGCCCTTGGTTAGAGTCCTCCGCTTGGTAGATGGGGACGAAAACCCAATGGGATACATTTATGAGGCCATGGATAGGGCCAAGGAGGCTATCAAAAGTTATTACATGGGGGACAACCTCAAATTTGATCCCATATGGGAGATTGTTGATAGGAGGTGGAACAATCAACTCCACCAACCTATCCATGCAGCAGGGTACTACCTCAATCCTTCTTATCTCTTCTCAAAGAGCTTCTCCGATCCTAATAGAGAGGTTATGGAGGGGCTCACAACATGCATTCAGAGGATGAAATCCGACATTGCAGTGAGAGACCTCATCGTCATCGAGTTGGATATGTACAGAGAAGCAACTGGTAATCTCTTTTCTTCAGAGCTGGCTGTAAGAGGAAGAACCACTATACCACCAAGTATAAAATTGGGAGTCTTTAACTTTTAAGTTTATTTCAATTTTCACATGCATCTTATAATTTGATAAAATGTGTTTTGACTTTTGAGTCTTTGACTTTGTTTTCTAACTCTTCAATATTTATTTCTTTTTACAGAGGTTTGGTGGAAAAATTGGGGTGGAAAAACCCCAAATCTACAAAAAATTGCCCTCTACATTCTATGTCAGCGTTGTAGTGCATCCAATTGTGAGTGCAATTGGAGCTTGTTCGAGTCCATTCACACGAAGAAGAGGAACAAGTTAGCACAAAAGCGCTTCAATGACCTAGTCTTTGTGCAATACAACCTTTGGTTACGCACAAAGAGAGTCGAAGAAAAATCACTGAATCCTATTGATTTAGATGAGATAGATCCTTACAGTGATTGGACAAGGCGAGATGAGCAGCCTCCATTGTTTAGCGTAGACAAGATCCTTGACTTCGAGAGACAAGCAATGGAGGATGTGGGTGCATCAGGAGATGTAGGGTTCGAGGACATTCCTGAGGATATGGATGCTATTCAGCCAGAGCCACAAGCACAGCCTTCCATGCCAGTTGAGGAGCCAGCAACAGTAGCACCGCAGCCACCGCCACCACCACCACGCACACGTGGCAGGACAGGGACCAAAGGACCCACCCCTTCTTCCCTAGCTACTGCTAGACTAAGGAAGAGGAAAGCCTAGCAAGTTGTATTTAGTTACTGTTTAGTATTTGCTTCTAGTTCTAGTTTTATTGTTTTCATGTATCTGACTTTCAGGCTTTTAGCCATCGGGATTCCGCATGAGAATGCGATTTTGTAATCAATTACATTAAAGTCAATGAAAATTAATAGAAAACACTTTTGCACTCATTTATGGATTCATTGGATTCATCTTGTCATTGAATTTTTCAAAAAAAATGTGTTTGTAATGAAATTTAAGCAATTTTTTAATTTCCCAAGTTTTTTGCTGAGTTTTTTCCAAGTTTTTGCCGAGTTTTAAAAAACTCTCCAATTTTTCCCTTGGCAAGTTTTTTGTTGGGGCAAGTCTTCGAACTATGGAACTCCCAATTCCCTCAAACTCCATGCATTCACTCTTCCCACCAACACAACAGAGAACAACAAAGCTCCATGCCCCCAAAAACAAATAGGCAGCCACTATTGGCTACCCAAACTTCTTCAATGCCCAAACAACCTACTTGTTCATGATCCAATCCAGTAGAACATACATGGAGTCATCCCCTAATTTGGTTTCCAAAGGCTTCCTCACAACAAATAGTAGAAAAGAAAACACATGATTCTCACAAATTTCAGGATGGGCAGCCTCAAAATAACAATAGTATGTTACAAAGCACTGGATTACTCAATTATGATAAAATTTAGAATCTTGCATCTCAAAAATGAGGAAATTGCTCCTTCCAATGATCAAGGCCTAACAGATCAAGGTCTTTGTCAAGTTTTTAAGTGATGAACATTGCATGCTTGCAAGAAGATAAGCCCCCTAAAATGCAGCAGAAGACTCTTAAGTGCATTTGGTCTCAAGCTCAGGCCTTTGTTAGCTCATGAGCAAAAAGTATACGAGAAACAATTATTGTTTTGCCCAACTTCACTTCCTTGATTGAGGTTCTACAACAACAGAGAGCTTACCCCTCTAGCCTAATTAAGAGCTTGGCCCTTGAAACTTTTACTATGTTCTACAAAGTTTTTGGGACAGGGACAGGAGAAGAAGGCAGGAGGCGTTTCCAGAACTGTTGTGACAGGAAACCTTTTTTCAAGGGACAGCAATTTAAAAAATAGGGAAAACTTTAAAAAGTAGTAAATTTCAATTATTTGTATATATAAGGCATTCATCACACACATTATAAAACCATGGTCTTGTGTCAATGCATAAAATGCAAAAGCACTAGACCAAGCAAGAAGGGTTGTAGGATAGAATACTTTTCCAGTAATATATCTGAAATGCTCCCTCATCCAACCTTCCCAAAAAAATTGCATAAGCTGAAGAGTGACATGAGGCAGTCAACACTGGATTGTGCGTATCCTAGGGAGGAACCGATCTGCCCTAAGTTGTCTATTGCCATAATGTAGGCTCCCAGCCAACTTGTTGCTGCAAGAAAAAGGATCCATGAATCCAAGCTCATCAGAGCCTCCATTAATGTGTGTTTTTATCTCTCTAAGGCCACAACCTTGATGGTTTCAGATCTCCATGGCCAGCGGTACAGACACTCCATATGCTATATATGAACGAATACTATGCTTATGCCTGGAATCAAAGCATGGTGCAGGCCTCCTTTTGAAAGAGTTAGTATTATACTATTATTTATATGAAGATCAAGATAGTGATGTAAATTCATATACTATTCCAGAATTAATGGTTTTCCAATATGTTGGCATTTTTCTGCTAAAATCATCAACAAACAAAAGGAAATACCTGGCACCAGTGACCGATGCAATATTCATTGGTCCACAAACGTCTGCATGAACTAGTTGTAGGACCTTAGATGCTCTCCAAGACTTTCCATCTGAAAATAGAGTACGATGCTGCTTCCCTGCTTGGCAAAGCTCCGCAAACACCATGTGTCTACTGTTGAATCTCTGGTAAGCCTTCTACCAAATTCTCTCAAGCTACTTGAGAGAGGTAGGCAATATTGAGATGCCCATACCACTGATGCCAAAGAGTGTTGATGGATGAACTCCTTGCAACCAACGCATGCTCCAGAGGATCTCCAATATCAAGTAGTCGATACAAACGATGATCCTCAAGCCCAACTGCCACAGTTTTCTTAGACTCCCTATCGACAATTCGGCACTTGTGAGAACTGAAAATGATGTCCAACTTCGGACTGTGATGCATAATTTGACTGACAAAGAGCAAATTAAGTTCCATGCCCGATACATAGCATACCTTGAGAAACATTAAATGTCTTCCACCAGGTGTGATCTGGACATTGCCTTGCCGACAATTGTATACTCTTCGCCACCACCAAAGATGACGGAATCATAGAAGCCATATACTCCGTGAACCAATCTCTCCTATTTGTAAAATGCCGAGAGGCTCCAGAATCAATGTACCATGCAGATGATTTTACACGATCTGCTAATCTTTTGGCCATTAATGTAGAAGAGGAAGACGCTTGCTCAGAAGGCATAAATGCCATCCCTCCTGTCTTTCAAAAATCGTAAAATTCCACACGACCAATCACAAAATCATCAGAGAAAAAAATCGCAAAATACAAGGATGCATGCCAACAAACCCTCGATTTGTAGATCACTCAAAAAAAAAATTGTCATAAAATTCCAGCAAAAACCTTGAATAGAACAGAAGAAAACGTGTCCAAAAATAACTTGCAAAGATCATCCACGAATAGAAACCCTTGCGCGCCAAAACCAAATGCACAGAACCATGAAATTCTTTTGAAAAATGTGTCACAAAACAATAGACTTTGTGTTTCAAAGAAACACGAAAAAATGAGGTCGCAATTTGGGGAAAAAATTCCCGCGATTTATAGTCAATAATGACACCGATTTGGAGAAAGTCGTGCAAGTTGCAGAAAGTCACGGCTCCAAAACGTCTCGAAAAAATAATAGTGTAGAACACTAGTAGTGATTTTGATATAGCGCCCAGAAAAAATGAAAAAATTTTCTGCAACAAACCCACGATTTCTCCTTCAGAAAACCTCCAAAAATTTGAAAAAGATCCTTCAAAAACTCAGCCTCAAACAACCCTCGAATATTTTTCCAAAAAAACCACAATTTTTACAAATGAAAAAAAAATCCTTCGATTTTCAAAATCGCTCACAAAAATTTCTCTTCAAAATTTTTGATTTTATTTTTTTTTAAATCGGCTAAAAAAAACATATAAGAAATTTCTAAAAATTCGTTAGGAAGACAATGAATTTTTATTTAAAAAAATTTGCCAAAAAAGACCGAGCCTAAGCTCTGATACCATGAAATGATAATTGATATTCGATATTTACAAAGGAGATGAAAGCTCCTTAAATAATACAATACAAGACGATGTTCCTAAAAATAATACAGATGTTAACAAAAGCAAAGAACAAAAAGTTACTAAAAGCTAATAGAAGCAGACTAATTTAACTGAAAACTACTGACTAACTAAGATGACCATTAAATAATACAATAATACTTTAATAGGTATAAGTTGATACACTTTCAAACTTTATGTCCTTTTGACATGATGTAAGCCCAACCCTTCGATGTTGATGTTTTACAAACTTAACTGTAATGTCTCTTCAAGCCTAGTCAATGTTGCATCAGTTAGCCCATTCCAGAGTTCCTATAGACTAATTGGAGGTGGGTAGGGGACTCCAAAGTTCTTGGAGAGCTCATTGGCGGGTTTTCTTAGCATCTTGTGGTGTGTTGGTGTTTTGTTGGTACTCCGGAAGGTGGTGTTCTTTGTTGCATTTTTGGCCATCTAGGTTCTCCACATTTCTTGGAAAACACGTCTATTTTTAGTGAGTGCCCATTTTGGCATCAAGCATCTTCCCTCGTCATCAATAGCTTCTTGGTGCAATCAATTTCCTTTTCGGATGTCTTGTTGGTGCTTTGCGTAAGATGGTAGGAATTATTTTAATATTTACACTGAAGTGATAAAGTAATGTTTTAATATTACTTTAGTGTTAAATATTATTAAAATTAAAAGGGTATTTCCCCAAGATGGACGCCTAGGGAAAAGTGCTTGGGGGACTCGAAATAAAGTTCTTTTTTTTAAAAGCAAAAAATGTTTTTTGGGAAAAAGCAAATAAGTGTTTTTTTGAAAAAAAACAACAAAAAAGTGCTTTTTCAAAAAAGCAATGAAAAAGCAAAAGGCACTTTTTCGAAAAACATGGAAAAAGCTATAAAAGGAAGTGTTCTATTTCGCACACATAACAGAATGCTGCCGGAGAGGACATTGAGTTCTTCCAAGAATTGATTGAGGATGAAAACCCTCACCAATCTAAGCTGGTTTCGATGGTGCAAGACCCATCCTAGCTGGTAAGGTGTTTTCATTCAGGAAATACAGAGGTTTACATGGAGATTTGGTTTTCAAGGTTTCAGAAAATGAAAATGTTCAAGGTATTTTGAAGTGCAAATTTTGGTGTGTTTGTTGAAATTTTGGAGTGATTTTATGATAGCATGAGGATTATCCAAGGCCGGTCGTGCTATCTAGCTACAGGAAGAGGTTATTTGGAGTTGGGTTGGATTTCAGCATCTGTGTGAGGCTGCAAATCATCCCAAGGAAGGTGTCTATGCTTGTGGAAGAGTTTTCAGGTGATAGATCTCAGTTTTAGTGCACATAAAATTAAAATGAGTTAATTGTCAAATTGCCCCTGTATGTTTCCAGCGCCTGTGAACAGCTACAGCAGGTCTGTGATGAATATAAATGTTCCAAAATGGATGCTAGCTGATGATTAATGCCAAATATCCAGGTCTGGGAAGTCTAGGGTTGAAGGGAGTCGTTTGGAAAGACCTTTAAGGTCTATTGGCTACAGCTGGGCTGCTTTGGAGAAGTGCTGATGAAGTTTCCAACCTTATTATTGACTGTCACCACTCAGAAATTTTGCACAGCAGGACTGTTATGACCTCAAATGCAAATCACCTCAAGGTATTTACATTTTTTGTAATCAATGTTATGGCGAATGGTTTCTGTTATATAGTACCTCTAGTATTGTTATTGGCCTTTGAAGTTGTAACAACAATATTTGAAAAGAATAAAATCCTCATATATACTTGCAGCAGTTGAAGTTTAACTATGCTAATCATTCAATGTCCCTGTTCATACAAATTTGCATAACATATGTCCTTTGCATGAGTTGTTTAGAAATCAATTGGGAAAAAAAATCAAGGGGTGTTCTTGCATTAACTACCACTGTCAAGGGCAGAATGATTATAGCATTGATTATAAATGTCAGAATTCTATCCACAAACTAAGGAACTTGAAACTGATTCCTTGACGTTTCCAAAACAATTCCACAAACTAATTTTATACAGGGATGGGTACATTTCATAGCCGTCCCTGTGTTCCGAAAATGTCCCTGGTACAGGGACGGCTGGAATTTCCAAGGGGACATGCCCCATACAATATAGAATTAGAAATAGCCTGCGATATTTCAATCACAGAACTATAAGTTAAACTGTAGCCAAAAATAACTCACACAGTTGAGGAAGGATCAATGAAGATCTACAACATGTAACTACACCCCAAAGGTAAGGGCAGGGAAAGATTAATCACATAGTTCTTTTCATGCATCAATAACATCAAGATACAACACTCTTCATACATTAAAAATGTTGAAATCCAGATTGACTGGAAGATGTGTAGTATAAGTAACAAAGCAAAGATGACTGCTTATATTTCAATATCTGGGAGCTCACTTGAATAAATTCTATTCAATATAATTTTGCAACTAGCAGACTCACCAAGAGCATGTCTTATTTTGAGATTATAAGAGCATGCGAATGAATGCACAAGATGATTATGCTCAAGGTAGCTACCATGCCTTATTTGTCTCAATAGATGAGTACAGAACCGAAACCACTATGCAAGTAAGGCTAGCCTCTCAAAAGCATGTGGAGCAATAAACTTCACAGTTATTTTGCAATGCATAAACTAACAGATTGAGTGAGAATTGACTTTGTTAAGTTTGATCTTTAATAGTTACATGGATGCTACTAAGGCCAACCACTTCATAAGTTGCAGGAAAACATAAGAAACTAACATCATGCTGGTTGCATGGTATAATTATGAAGTAAGAGAGAAATAAGACTATTGAAAATATAATCTACACTTTGATGTTACATTAAAAAAATATACTAACAGAGATAATAAATATTAAAATTGTCAATTAGCCTATAGTTGTTGTCTGTTACAAAGGTTCAGAAAAAAACACATATATATGATGCAGATTAATTTAACATGTGGAATAAAATGGAATAAAAGATAATTGTGAAGATATCAACAGAACCTTTGATTGTTAATTGGTGAACATGTCTGTCAAAACAATATTCATATAGACAATATGCAATGGAATTCTTAGAGAATATTTATCTTAATCACGAAAAAGAGATGAGTATACCAATCAAACACATGCAATGTTTAGATAAAACACAATTTTTCGATGAATTCCCTGGATTTCCAGGCAAAAATTGTATAAAAAGATATCGCTCAACAGTTGGAAGCAAAGGCCACCTAAAATGGGTTATAAGAACCTAATTTGTTCTAAAAATAGTCAAGATGCTAAACTCTTTTGTAGTGCTCCTGCTTTTCCATTGGAAATAAGAAGTTTCAAGAACAAAGTAGCATTCGCCAAGTTGACTTGGTCTAATACTCTATTTTTATGCAGGTTCAAGCTACCATATTTATGATTTGGACTGGAGATAAGTTAAAAATCAAGATGAGTAAACAGTTTAATTTTAGATAAGTTCCTCTTCTAGAAATGAACAGATTTTTGTAGAAATCAATTAACCTCCATTGGAAACTTGGGAATACTGACATGAAAGCTTACAAATGACCCATCTTTAGCACATTTCAATAATATAAGACAGGCTAAAACCTGCAAATAATGCATGTAAAACCCATACCAATGTAGAAAAATACAGTAAAATTCAAACAAAAAAATCACCTTGAGAAGTTCATAAATGTAGTATCGCATATCATAATCTGTTAATGTTGGATACAGGACCTTGAAATCTGAGTTGTTTACATATTCAAAAACCAGACTGGGTGTTTTAGATTGTTGGTCCCGAACTATATCATGCAGTTTCACAATATTTGGTCCTCCACAGAGGTTCTGCAATATTTTAATCTCTCTCTTGATCTGCAGCAGGAACATAAAAGAAACTTCATATAAGCTAGCTGATATTGTACCTCTGTAAACAAATAAAAGCACAAAAGCACATGCTCTTTACAGTAATTGAGAGAACCAATAAACTTTGGCATGAAAGGTATGGTCATTTCAATTATTAGTATTTGTCTATGCTTAGTAAGACTAATATGGTGGATGGGCTTCCATCCATTCAAAAAAGTCAAAATGCATGCATAAGGTGTCAGATGGGCAAACAAAGTCAACATCAATTTGATACTGCTATGAAGACTCCCACAATATCAGGTGCAAAGTACTTCTTGTAGCTTGTTCATGACTTTCTAAAAAAATGTGGGTTTATTTATTGAAGAATAGTGTTTTTCTAACTTTGTGGCATGGAATGTTTTTGCTGAAAAACAAACAAGTAAATAATAAGTCAAGACACTGAGATCAGATAATGGAGGTGAGTTAATCTCTGATTGATTCAAAGAATTCTGCTAGAAGGAAGGCATCCATCGACGAAATACTACAACATAGACTCCACATCAAAATGGAGAAAGGAGGAATAGGACAGTTATGGAGATGGAAAGGTGTATGGTGCATAGTCGATATGTACCATATAGGTACTGGGTAGAAGTTGTGAATACAGCAATCTATATTCCAAACAGAAGTCCATGTAAAGCTTGCAAAATGTCACTCCCAAGGAAGTATTGTCAAATAGAAAACCTTCTATAAGAATTTTCGAGTTTTTGGTTGTATTGCTTTTGCACATAATCCTAAGTTAAAGTGAAGTAATTTAGAAGCAAAACTAAACCATATATTTTTGTTGGATATAGTGAACAATCCAAAGCATACAAACTACTAGATGTCTATACAAATAAAATTATCGTTAATAGAAATGAAATTGTAGATGAGAAAATACCATTCTTTTCAATTAATGGTAATTCTAAATATAGTAGTGTATGTGTATGGGTAACTACTCATGATTCTGGAGCAAGTTCTGATGTTGAAAACAAACAAGAAACATTAGAAAAATAACATTCCAATGAAGGATCACTTGGAGAAGAGAATGATACTTCATCTCCACAACAATCAGGAAGGCCAACAAAAGAGACCAACGTGGTACTATACCACAATGAAGGATGTTTGAGAGGATGATTTGCAAAGGTAATGGAAGGTCAAGTGATGGAAGGACAATCTACATGTTCCGGGAGACATTTTGTGCAAGCTAGTGAGCAGGTAAATTTTGCTCTAACTTCCATCATTTCTCAGATATTTGAGCCTAGTACATTTGTTTAGGCCAAAGGGAAGTTGGAATAGGAAGCTGCTATGAAGGTGAAATATGATAATTGATGAAAAATAAGACTTGAGTGTTGACAACATTGCTCCCAAGAAAGAAATCCATTGGTTGCAAATGGATTTATAAAGTAAAGTGTAAATCAAATGGTTCTTTAGTCACGTATAAAGCTCATCTTGTTGCCAAAGGATATGACAAGGAGTAGACTACAAAGTAAAGTGTATATCAAATGGACGTCGAAAGTGCCTTCTTGAATAGAGAATTGAGGGAATAGGTCTACATGACAGAACCACAAGGGTTCCAAGTTCCAGGCAAAGAACATTTGGTTTGCAGGTTGGTAAAGTCCTTGTATGGACTTAAGAAGGCTCCTCAAGCCTGTTATTTTAAAATTGATCAATATCTTAGATATTCTGGTTTCAAAAAAAGCTATACTAAACCCAATCTCTACGTCAAAATCAATGGTAGTGACATAGCGATCCTAACTGTCTACGTTAATGATCTTGCCATCACTGAAAGCAGTGCTATTTTAATCGAATAGGTAAAACATGATATATGTTTTGTTTTTGAAATGACAAATCTAGGCCTGCTTCAATATTGTTTAGATGTAGAATTTTGGCAAACTGATCATAAGATCTTTGTATCACAAACTAAGCATACCAAATTTTGGATGACTAAACGTGATCCTACATCTAGGCCTATGCAAATTCGGATCAAGCTCTCAACCAACATTTTTCCGTCACTGGTCAATGAAACAATATATCGACAATTGGTTGATAGTTTGATTTATCTTAGTACTACTAGACCAAATCCATGTTTTGCAGTCAATTGTCATTCTCATTTCATGTCTATACCTCAAGAGGAACATTGGCAAGCTGTAAAACAAGTCCTTTGATATGTCAAAGGGTCCTTTGACTTTAGCATGCTATATGAGCAATCTATTGACTTCATGCTAACAGGATACACCATATTATTGATTGGGCTGAATCAGTTGATACAAGGATGTCTACAACAGGTTATGTTTTCACTCTCAGATCAACAGTAAATTCTTGGCAGAGCAAGTGACAAAACATAGTTGCACTATCTTTCACTAAAGCAAAATATAATGCAACTGTTACTGCAGTTTGTGAGGCAATGTGGTTAAGAAGACTATTGGTTGATATTCAATTGGGTTAAACTACACCAACCTCACCTTTTTGTGACAACCAAAGTGTCCTCAAGATGGTGAAGAACCCAATCTATCATGCCAGGACTAAACATATTGAAGTTCATCATCATTAAATTCAATAGTTGGTTCATAACAAAGACATTTGCCTTTATTAGTTTCCTACAAAGGACTAGATTGCAGACATAATGACTAAACATATGAAAGATAACATATTTCAAGCACTTTCAGAATCCAACCAGCAATTAGCACAGGAAAATAAGTTGTTTAAAGATCAAATAAACAAACTGCAGCACAACTTGGAAGCAGGACAGCGGGAGATGCTGGTTTTAAAATCTGAATTAAGTCAAATTAAGGCCAAAGACACAGTTCAATCAGGTGTAAATCAAGATTCCCATCATGACAAAGTGTTTCAATCAGCTCTGGCAAGAAAGGAAATCAAGGAAAAATTACAAATGGCCATTTCAGAAGAGGCCAAAACATGGGTTCATGTGGCAAAAGGGCCAACAGTGATGCAAAAGGAGGATATAAGGAAACAAATCAAGCTACAATTGTGGGAAGAGAAAGACAAACAAGGCAGGGCAGCAAACATAATCATTAAAGGGTTAAAGGAACACGGTGAAGGTGAAGTTATTAGCAGGGTAGTAAGAGACTTTCTATTAAGTAAGCTTCAATGGGGAGGACATATCCTCCAAGCAAT
>VDFB02298019.1:0-38829 GCA_007258455.2 Sequoia sempervirens
AAACATGGCACTTCCTAAGACTAAGCCCGCCCAACCATACAAAAGTGGCATACAATATAGCCAAGTCTTCTCCAAGGAAATAATCAATGGCTTGGTATAAAGCAAAGTCTGCTAGCAATACATAAAGGAAAGTCCACCCTTGTTTCTTGGCACAAACACTCAGCAAAGCCCGCCCATTTTTAGAAAGGGATGTGTCAAACATGATTGAAGTCCGCCACATGTCTTGGCCATGAAACTTGACAAGGTCCACACTTACCAAAGAGTGACATGGCATAAAATATGGAATCTTGCCAAATCCGCTTCAAGAGGATAATGAGTGTCTGCACTTAGAAGAATATGAACATGGAAAGTGAATGAGTGAAGTCCGCTCAACATGTTAAGTCTGAAATGGCAAGAGAAAAGAGGAAGTCTGCCATCCTTAAGGTGAAATTGAGCTCGCCCCTCATTTGTAAAGGGTGGAGATAGTGTATAGAATTGTTGTGATAGACTATTTCTGATAATAAAAGCTTTTATGCATGATTTGATTTGAACCACTTTTATTGTCAAATAGTGTGCATGGTTGCATAACTTCTTCCACCATAGATTGGAGATAGATTAGAATTAGATTACACTTGGAATAAAATTTTCTTTGAAAGTTTGTTAGATGAATGCAAGATTTGATAAGCATTGATTTATGGTGGAACTTTTTCTCATACTTTCTTTGAACAGATGATTTTCGTTCAATGCGTAAAGTGAGCCTGAGCTTACTCTGTGGATTCTTAACTTCTGTCTGGATAAATATTGTTTGATTGGAAGGTAGTTATTCATGATATGAAAACCATAAGCACATTTCCTTGAAGATTGCAATGGCTTTGCGTAGTTGGCGTGATTCCCGCGTGGTGAAACAAAGTTTGGTTTCGTTTCACCAAGTCAATATAGTCTCTTGAATTCTTAGGAAGTAGATTAGAACTTCTAACACCTTGTCTCCTTTTTCAGTTTGATTGATCTACAACCCAAATAAAAGAGCTTCATTGTCCAGACCTTCATTGTGAATTAAAAAAATCCAATGTAAGTCCCCTTGTGATTACTAGCAAATCACAACGCCCATTGAGCTTACCACACGTCAAGACCTGACATAAAAAACCTTGGAATCTACCATATGATCTTCTCGCAATCTTAGCATATGGGGTGGTTTTTCAAGAGAGGATAGGGTGTCTCTGGAAATTTTTATTCTAATGTACGAGTGTGTCATAAAACACGCATCAACAGGTTAAAGATAAGGATTTGACAATGCTTTCCCTCAATAGTTTGCCATTGTCTTGGGAGTCCTATATTCAAGGAATTAGTGCAAGGTCCAAACTCCTGAAGTTCGATTGTTTGAGGGCCGATTGCATTCATTATGCATCAAGATTGATGGTTAGAGGTGTTGGCCAAAATTCTACTAATGAAGAGATTCATGTTCTTGCCACCCAACCTTCGAAGAAGAAAGGAAGAAGAGGAAAGAAGGGATTCTTCAAGAGGAATCGAGACAAAGGAAATGATGGTGCTCCCCCTTCCAAGAAGAAGTGAGAATTTTCCAAGATTCAATGCTTTAGGTGTGATAGGTTTGGTCACTTTTCCAAACATTGTTCAGATAGACCTAAGCATCAAGCCTCTGTTGCAGATGTAGATGATGTTTCTCCACAAAAGAATGAATATTTGTTTTGCTCAACATTATCAAGCAATGTACCCACTGACACCAACACTTGGCTGATCGACAATGGTTTTCTTAGAAAGAGGGAGTTGATTATGAAGAAACATTTGCTCCTATTGCTTGTTACACTTCTTTCAGAACTATCATTGCCCTTGCTACATCAAGAGGATGGAAGATTCATCAAATGGATGCGAAGACAACTTTTCTCAATGGCATGATTGAGGAAGAAGTTTACATCGAGCAACCTAATGGTTTTGAGGTTCATGGGAAGGAGTCACATGTGTGTAAGCTGAAGAAGGCCTTGTATGGTCTAAAGCAGGCTCCTCGTGCATGGTACGAAAGGATTGATCGGTACCTGTCTAGTTTGGGCTTCTTGAAGAATGATGCTGATTCAAATCTCTACTTCAAGGTAATCAATGGTGATGCATTAATATTGGTACTAATTCATGCTTCTAGGCTGCATATATATATATATTATTTTTACATGTTTTCTCCATTGTTCAGCCCCTACATCGCAAGTAAATGGTTGCATAGTGTGTGGAATGAGGGGGCAACAGGCCTGTAATTGAAATCTTTTCATCTATCAGCATCTAGTTGTTACTTATGAAGTGTGAAGTAATGCTTTGAGTTTGAAAGATGTGCAATGCAATGTAATCAATAATATGAATAAATTTTTAATTATTAGTTATGTAATGTGGAGTAATTGCATAACTGCTTAGGTTGACTTTGTAAAAACTATATTGTAATTGAAATTTTTTCATCTATCAGCATCTAGTTGTTACTTATGTAATGTGAAGTAATGCTTTGAGTTTGAAATATGTGCAATGCAATGTAATAAGCAATATGAATAAACGACATAATATAACCATTCTTTTTATGCTATTGTACATCAAGATATTTAACCATTGCTCACTTGATTAAATTTTCAAAGAGTTTAATTATGCACATGAGGAGGCAATTAAATTTTGATTGTCAAATTCTATATATCAAATTATCCAATAATCACGTGTATGTCCATATACAAAAATGGCATCAACGCCAACTCAAACAAAATTTTAGAATATGTGGCATATGCCATCCTGGTATCTATTCAATATTTACATGCCAAAATGTCTATCTCATCCTAAACTACTAGTGGATCATCAAAATAGAGTGTCTTTGAAGCACTCGTTGCCTTTGAAGGTAGCTACACAAGAAAAGTCAAACCACAATTGAGATTAGTTATACTATATAATTTAAAATCGAATAATTAACATCAAAATCAATATAAATTAAATTATAATTGAACTCTAAAATTGTAATCTTGATTACCTGAAATATCTGTCTCTTCAAAGGGTCAGGAGTCCTAGAATATGCCCCTCTCAAAGAACCGACCAAACCATCTTTTGTAATTTCAATCTATATAGGTGAAAAAAACATAAAAGTGATCCAAACTAGCATACAATTATCAGTAATAGGAACATATAAATACCAAACACAAAATAAAATGAACACATACTTCTTTAGGTTGATCTTTTTCTTTATCTCCTTTAGGTGTTTCAACACCTCCTCCTTGAGGTGCTTCGACACCTACTCCTTCAAGTGTTCCAATACGTACTACTTCGGGCATTGTGGCACTTGTCAACAAGGACATATAGCTCATAATTCCCTGCACATAAAAATGACAAGTACATATGAAACTACCAATCTATGTCGATGTATGTATAATCAATATAAGATCTTAAAATTCTTAATTTAATCAAATTTGAATTCAATTACCTTCCCCTTATCCAACATTGCACTTCCATAATCCAGACAAGGCTACACCTCACTCACACTAGGTATTTCCTACAAGTGGAAAATAAGATAAACATATAAGTTATTATATAATTTCATTAATGACAATTCAAATGACAAGAAAGTATATAATAAATAAATGTAAATGAGTGAGTGCAAAAATATATATTGTGTGAGTGTCAAGGCCAAATGAAATGGCCCTCAGGGTGCTATCCGTCACTTGTGTCAGCTCCTTCTCAGACATCAACTATTAAATAGACCATGTAAATAAATATTAGTACATTATACTATCTCTTATTAATATTCATTTAAAAAAAAATGCAAGTTATGAATTCACAACTTAAATTTTACCTATGTCACTATTCTAATGTCCCCCTCTCTAGCAGGAGAGGACTCTGTACAGTGTGCTCCACTCCCCTGCGTCTGATCTATAATGTCCACATCATGGAAGTCATAATCAGAAGTGTCCAAGGGATGCTCGATAGGATGTACAAAAGGACCCAAGCATATCTGGCAGCACATGGAGCAAGTATGTGGTACACAAATATGTGGACCTGACCAAGATGACACAACAACACTTGAGCCATCACCAACATCACCAGAATGTGGTTGAGCTACTATAGAAGCATACGAAACCAAAAGAACACTCAAAGAGTGAATAGCATGGATAGTCTATGTGGCCGCATCCTGCATAATATCTAGATGGTATACTGAAGGTGGTGGAGGAAGGGGAGGAGGGGGAACATATGGGCGGGGTATTACTCTAATTGCCCTTGGTCTATCCTAGAGCATACCTCCACCAACACCCTGGAAGGGTTTAATGTCAAAGAAATTAACATGATGCCCTAACACAAACTCATCATATAATTTTTTTATAAAGTAAAATGGTATATCACAATTTTTTTTTGGTGGTTTCAAAAAAACCATATACCAATGATCCCAAAATTTTTCTACAATGTCTCTATGAGTGCACCATTTTATAGAAAGTTTTGGTTTATTAACATTAGCCGGCAAACCAGTGCGGGGGTTAACAAATAAAGAGGCTATTTGGGCTTTGGTTATTTAGGAATCTTCAGCATTATCATAGGACAATCCACATGCATAATATTCCCTCATGTCTTCTCGCAGAATGAAAGGCATTATGTTGCGAGGAGAGGGTTTCTATATTTTTAATTTATCCTTCAATGTGTTTGACATCTCGAATATCAAGGGATTCTCTTATAAACAATGCTTTAATTGTTGCAATTTTTCAAATTAATTCTTCAATTGATGGTTGTGGAGGTGGTGGAGCGTTTGGCATTTGTGCATTTTCATTGTCAACAGCCATAATGCCTGATTAAATATAAAAACAAATCAATCTAATTAAAATTAGACAATATAAATGAAAATATTATAAAAATACCCTAGTTTTTTAAAAAAATCCAACAAAAACCCTAGTTTTTAACAAAAATCTATAAAATTCCCTAATTTTTAATCCAAATACATAAAAAACACTATTTTAAAATCAAAATCCATTACAAACATTCAATTTTCATCAAAATCCATGCTAAACTCAAATTTTTCATAAAAAATCTATCAAAAACCCTATTTTGAAAAAAATCTATAAAAAATAAACTAAAATTACACAAATCTAATTGAAAATTTGATTAGAGCAAAGAAAAACCAAGAATCTAACCTTTTGAAGATGGATTTGTGTGAAATCGGATATTTGATTTGCGGAATGAAGTTTTCACTATGCGCTTGCGGTTAAACAAATGTGAAATGAGTTTTAATCAGGCCGAAATGAAATATATATGTGTCACAAATCGGATATCTGATTTGGATCAGATCGGATATCTGATTTGGATCGGATATCCGATCCAAATCAGATATCCGATATGGAAATCTAGGTTTGGGCTTTGCTTCGGTAGTGTGTACTGACACCCAAACCACATAAATTCAACTTGGCATTTTCACGTTTTTGAGTCAATGAAACACATAATTTTTTCTCCATTGCAAATTTTTGTCATACCATGATCCTGCACATACCCTTCTTTAACAAAATTATTAAATACGTATAAAATTATTATAATTAATAATTAATAATAAGTATATTTTTATATAATACAAAATATAATTAATATAATATATATATTAATATGAGAGAGAGAAACTAAATTTTGATTGGTTGTTTCATGACAACAATCCAAGGATGGCATGTGTCCTTGGGGAGTTATGCTCAAGGTAGCATGCCATTTGATTAAAGATATGATAGTTCTCCTTTAAGACCTCTTCAATGTACCCATTGCACATAAGGAGACAAAGATAAATATAGGGAAGAAAATATAGAGAGAGGGGAGATAATGACAAACATACAAATAGAAAGGGAGATAAAGAGATAGAGAGGGGTAGAGAGATAAAGAGATAAGGATGAATAGATAGAGATATAGGAGGGTGATTGATATATCTCTCCCTGTCGCTCTCTATATCTCCCACTATCTATGTCACTCCCGCCTCTTCCCCCCTCTATCTATTGAGCTATCTCTCCCTCTCCCCCCTTTCTCTCTCATTCACTCCATCTCTCCCTCCATCTCTCCTAATCTATATCTCTATCTCTATTTCTCTTTTTATCTCCCTCTGCTCCTCTCTATATACAGGTAATTAGGAGGTGGAGGTGGACAAGAGAGAGAGAGGGAGAGAGAAGAAAAGGAAGAGAAAGAGAGAGGAAAGGAGAGATATATATATAGAGGGAGAGACTTGAGAGAGAGAGAGAGGAGGGAGTGGGAGAGATAAAGGAAGGAAGGGTTAAGGGTAGAGGTAGAGGTTTAAGGGTTTGGGGTTTAGGGTGGGGGAAGAGAGATAGATGAGAGAGAGAGAGAGAGAGAGAGAGAGAGAGAGAGAGTCCAAATACTTATTGATAACCATAAATCTTTGATATCTCTACCTTTTATATTCAACACATATGGACTAATAGTTGAACACAAAAAATCTATTTGTTGTTATAAAAACAACACATAATGATTTAAAATACAACTTATACTAAACAAAAATGGACCAATAGTTGAACACTAATTTTTTTGAAAATCCTTCACATTTAATGGGAAAATACATGTTATTTATTGTGCTCACCTTTTATATTTGTGATAGGACAAATTATTAATATAAAATCATCCAATGCTTGTACATTGCTACCCCAATTATTGTACAGATAAGAACAATATTTTTTCACTATGATAACAACACTTGTTTGAATGAGTGTTTTATTTTATTAAATGACCATTTTATTTTTTAAATGATATACATGTAGTGGAGAGTTGTGATATTTTATTTGAAACAAGAAAAATACTTATTTCACTTCTTCATGAAATATGTCACTTCTTTATGAGTTATGAGAGAGGGAAAGGGGAGAGAGAGAGGAATGGTTGTCACTGACTCTTGGCTCATCCAAATAGTTGATCATTGCACTAAGATGTGCATATTCAATTGAAAGTTAAACTTCATAAAACTTAGACTAAAAGAGTGGAATATCCAAGTCTTTAGAAACATTTTCAAAGAAAGGATCTCGTTGAAAGTAGAATGGTTAAGATCCAAAAAGACCTCTCAAATTATTTTTCTTACATCCTAATAGAATAAGAGAGGAATCTCATAATTCAATTGGATGGTGTCTATAGTTTTAAATAAATCTATTGGAGACAAAAATAAAGGATTAAATGACTTAAATAAGGTGTAAAATCAAGTTTTTTCATTTAAAATGAAAAATTAGAAGGAAAAGAAACATAATATGAAGATTGAAAATGCAAAGATGGAAATAGGGAGGGAGTGGGAGAGAGATATGGGGTAGAGGGTTAAACGTAGAGGGTAGAGGGTTTAAGGGTTTAGAGTTTAAGGGTATGGAGGGGAGAGAGATAGAGGGAGTGAGTGAGTGAGAGAAAGACCTAAGAGAGGAGAAGGGGTAGGAGGGAAGACTTGAGATAGAGTGAATGAGTGAGAGAGACCTCAGGAGGAGTGGTGCTAGGAGGGAGAGACTTGGGAGAGAGAGATAAAGGAAGGAGGGTTAAGGTAGAGGGTAGAGGGTTTAAGGGTTTAAGGTTAGGTTGGGGTTTAGGGTTAAGTGGAGAGATAGAGGAAGTGAGTGAGTGAGAGAGAGACCTAAGAGAGGAGGGTAGGATATTGAAAGATACTTGAGAGAGAGAGAGGGAGGTTGAGAGAGGTAGATGGTTTAAGGTTTAAGAGTTGGGTGGAGGATGAGATAGAGGGAGTGAGTGAGTGAGAGAAACCTAAGAGAGGGAGGGGGTAGGATATTGAAGATAGTTGAGAGAGATAGAGAGAGGGAGGGAGTGGAGAGAGATAGAGGGAGCAGGGTTAAGGGTAGAGGGTAGATGGTTTAAGGGTTTAGGTTAAGGGTGGAGGGGATAGAGATAGAGGTGAGTGAGTGAGAGAAGACCTAAGAGGAGAAGGGTAGAGGGAGAGACTTGAGAGAAAGAGACCTGAGAGGGAGAGGGGGTAGGAGGGAGAGACTTGAGAGAGAGAGAGGGTAGAGGGTTTAAGGGTTTGGGGTTTAAGGGTTTTAAGGGTTAATGGTTTAAGGTTTAGGGTTATGGGTAGTGATGGAACTTCAAAGTTTTGTTCTCAGTGTTCTATTTTATAAAAATAACACATATGGACTAATAGTTGCACACAAAAAATCTATTTGTTATTATAAAAACAACACAATGATTTAAAATACAACTTATATTGAACAAAAATGGACCAATATTTGAACACTAAAACTTTTTGAAATCCTTCACATTTAATGGGAAAATACATGTTATTTATTGTGCTCACCTTTTATATTTGTGATAGGACAAACTATTAATATAAAATTATCCAATGCTTGTACTGATGGAACTTCAAATTTTGTTCCTAATGTTTCACTCATGCCCTGCCTTATGTCACTGGTCTTTCATGGTGTTGGAAAATTTCTTAGGGCTGGGGTTTTAGCTTTGTATTCATCTTAAACCCTTGTGTTTACCTAATGCCTTGGTTGAGGTCTATTATGCCGTTACCTTTTTTGAAGGGTTTTAAAGATATCTTATCCCCCATCGTTCTGTCTAGGCTTGGTCCCTTTGGTCTTAATATTTTATTTCCTCCGCAGGTTTTATTTTCCTAAGTCCTAGTTGGCCCTGAACAGTTTTAAAAAAACTTATGTCATTGTTTTCCATCCACCTAGTAATGTCCCCTTGCCCTTTAATGAATGTTTTATTTTTTAGAAGGATGAAATTCGTGCTGCTATCAATCAAAATTCCTTCAAGATACATGGTTGCTCGCCATCTCGTGATTGGGAATTGTAGGATGGCGATATCATAGGCAGGCGACACGTGTCCCATCTAGGGATCAAATTTGCATGACTATTCATCAATTGTCTTTTGATTTGAGCCGTTCCCCGTCATCTCGTGATTAGGAATTGTAGGATGGCGATATTGCAGGCGAGCGACACGTGTCCCATCTGGGGATCAAATTTGCACGACTGTTCATCAACTGTTCTTTGATTTGATCCGTTCCTCGCCCTCCCGCGATGGTGCTTTGGTTGTTTTCGAAATCACGGGTGGATGCCACATGGACTGTACAAGGTGGGGCCCGAAGAAATTTTTGTGCGATATATCTTAAATGTTTCATTGCTTCCAAATTAAAACATTTAAAATGAAATATTTGACAAGGCTGGGGGGAAATTCATTAAAAATGAGCAAGAGAAATTAGGGCAACTAGTGATTTTAATGGTATATTCAAAAAATCCATATTTGGATAGTTGAATACATTCAAAATATTTCTAATGTATTTCTAATTTAAAAATATATTGTTTAATTTTTAAAAATATATTTTTATTTAAAAAAAAAAATATTATAGATTTTGGTGAATATATCTAGGTATGTTAATATATGCTTGAAAAACTAATTTTAATTATAAAACTTACTAACATCATCATTAAAGGTAAGTTTATAATTATAAAAATTTAACATTAGAATTATTTAACATTTGAAATCAAAAATTTAAATATTATATTATAATAGTTTATAATTTACTTGTGTAGTATTTTGGATAATAGAAATAATTTTGATTGATTTAATATTTTCTAAGTTCATTTGAATTTAAATCTTATAAATATAATTATATATCTTTAATCAATATTATAATTTAAAAATAATAATGAATATTGAACATCTTAGATTTTAGTATAACTTAAATATTAAAAAATTTAATGTATAAGTTTGTAAAATATAATATATATTTTTTTAAATAAAGATTTAAAGATTATTATATATGTTGTATACTTTATATGGAAGGTAGTGTTTTTTCATGGAGCTTAATAAGTTTTAATAATTTTTAGTGATTTTAAAGATTTTTTTTTTTTTTATAAAGATAGGTATATTTAGACTTTTGATGGCTTATGTACAATTATGCATATTCTTTTATTATATTCTTTGATTAATCACATTATTTGTTTGTCATTTTTATTTGTTTTATTGAAAAATATTTTATCTTTACTTTATTTACATCCATGATAATTGAACCCTAACCCTAAAATAGACAATAACCCTTACCTTAATTGAACCCTAACTCCAATCCTAGCCCTAATTTAAGACTAACCTTAACCTTGACCTTAATTAAACCCTTATTGAATTATAACCCTAATTGATCCCTAGCCCAAATCGAATACTAATTGAACCTTAACCCTAAGTGAATAGCAACCCTAATTAAACTCCAACCATAATCCTATTTGAATTTTGACCCTAATCATAACCATAATCCAACCCTAACTTTAATTGAACCCTAACCCTAAACATGAGTTCAATTAAGTTTAAGGTTCAAATAGGGTTAGACTTTAATTAAAATTAGGTATAGGATTCAATTAGGATTAGGGTTGGGGTTGGGGGTAAAGATTAGTGTTCTATGATAGAGCTTGGGGTTAGTGTTAGGGTTCAATTGGGGTAAGGGTTAGTATTAGGGTTAAGGTTATGGTTCAATTAGGGTTTCATTAATGTTAGTTTTAGAATCATAGTTATGTTTAGGGTTAGAAATAAAATTAGAGTTAGGTTTGAAATTAATTAGTGTTAGTTTTAGGTTGGGGTTATGGTTAGACTTATAATTATTGTTACTATTGGGATTAGATTCTATCACTTTAATAAAAATAATCTTCTATAAATTCATTCAATTTTTTTTGAAATTATATAATTTAAAATATTTTCAAATTTTTGATATATGAGAGATATAGCAAATGGAAACTCTATACAATTTATAGTTAACTTGACATTGTGTATAAAAAGGTTTCAGTTATGAATGTTATAATATAAAAAATAAATGTGTTTAAAAGATGTGCCAATAATGTAATGTTGCAATCACTAATGATTAATTTTTTCTTGATGGTTAAAATAGATTGGTAAGTAAATTTATCTATAATAAGTAAATTTATCATTGATTTTTTCTTCATAAGTAAATCAATATTTCATAAATTTATCTATAATTCTTATTAATTTTTTCTTAATTATAATATTAAATTATATTTTATTAAATTGTTAAAAAAATTAAGTTGCTTATAAATAATTTTATGTGTTTTTTATAATTAACTTGATATTGTGTATAAAAGGTTTAAGTTATGAATGTTATAATATATAAATTTTTTTTTCAATGTTTATTTGTTAGTTTGATGAGAGAATAATGTTGCATAGTAATGATTAAATTTTTCTTGATTGGTTAAGTGATATTGTGAAATTATTCTATGTTAATTTAATGTCATGAATGCTATATAATATACAGAAAAATATTTTTAATATATTTTTAATGCATCTTTATATTTTATAAACAAACATCTAAAATAAAAATGTGATTGTAAAAAAAATACAACTTAATGAGTGAACATACATTTAAAGTTAAAAGTGAAATTATAAAATAAATTGTAAATTTATTTTATTTTTCTTCTATAAATATAATTTTTTTATTTGTCATCCGCCTAGTAATGCCCACTTCTCCTTTTAATGAATGTTTTATTTTGCAAGGGTTGATTTAGTGCTTCCATTGATCTATTTCCTGCAGATATCAATGTTGCCCGCCATCTCGTGATTGGGAATTAAAGGATCGCAAAATCACGGGCGGGTGCCACGTGTCCTATCTGGGGGGATCAAATTTGAGCTATTGCTGACCAACTACCATTTGATCTGAGTCATTCCCTGCCATCCTGCGATGGTGCTTGGGTTGATTGAAAAATCATGAGCGGGTGCCATGTGTCTCATCTGATGAAGCCTAAAGAGTAAAGGAAACACTAGCCGACTTTAAATGTATTAAGGGGCAGATTAGTAAAGTGTTCTCGAGACACACATGTTCTAAATCGACGGATATGTTATAATCTCGTTGGAAAAGCTGCTCAAAGGTTAATGACATGGCTGGTGACTGTGTTAAAGGAATGAGATCAATGACGCCCGCTATCCTGCGATCAGGGATTACAAGGATTGCGATATCACGGGCAGCTGCAACATGCCCTTCCTAAAGGATGAAATCTGCATGACCATTGATGAGCTGTTTCTTCAAGACTGATGGTGCTTGCCATCCCATGATTAGGAATTTTGGGATCGCGATGTCGTGGGTGCCTGCCACATGTCTCATCCAATGAAGCCTAAGGAGTGAAGAAAGCATTCGCTGGTTTTAAATGTATTACGGGGTAGATTACTAATGTGCTTGTAAGATGCACCTGCTTTATTTCAATGCAGATGTTATGATTTTAAGGGAAATGTTGCTCGAAAATTAAAGGAAAGGACGACAACCATTTTTGAAGGAGTATGATTTATGGTAAAAAGATCGACGGTGCACGCCATCCCACGATGGTAAATCAAAGGATTATGATATCGTGAGCAACCGCCACGTGGCATTCGTGACGCATGACATAATGGGCCCCTTTATTGTCATGTTGGTGATTATGTTAGCCTATTTTAAAGATGGTCGTCGATGATTTGATCAAACTGAAGGATCAACGAATCAAATTTAAATATGTATCAAATTATGGTTGGAGCCCTTTGTGCAGCCTGCGAATGAGCTTTAATGGTGGATGAGACATCTACTGGCATGATTTGATTGACATAAAATTAATTTACTCATCTCATTTGTATCACAAAGCATCCAAGTATTTCTTGAAAATAGTTTTAGAGCCAAAGGTGAAATTGCGAGCAGTTGCAATTAGAAATTGAAGTGTGTGCAAAAAAGATGTGAGTTAATTTTCTCTATTTCCTAGTCATTTCACACCTAAATTTGGGAAGGGGGGTCTGCTATGCTTATCACTGAGTTCATTAAATTTTTTTTCTTAGGGCTATTGTTTAATCATAAATTGTGAGGAATTCTAGTATTTTTACTCTATAATTTCCTATCTCTGCTTAGTCATAGCCACTTGAAGTGTAACATTATAGTGAGGCCCTAGTTTGTCTAAAATGGTGCCAACCAAGCAACACTCTGGCCACATTGAGTATTTGAAAAGAAAATTGTACGATGATTTCCTAGATCAATTTCCATTATCAACAAATGACAGAAGGAAAAGTTTGGTGTTGATGGAAGGGAAAATCCTAGGGGAGGGGTTGGTGTGTAATAATTCCAACATTGCTGATGCTATGGTTCCACTCACAGGATTAGAAATGTTTAGATTATGGTATGGACAGAGGAATTTTTCTCATCCTTTTTCAAATGGATGGATGTACGACATGGGAAAGCTGGTTGTTCCAAATGTGTTCCCTGATGTGGACTTACTTAGAGCAGTGGCCAAAAAGATATGACCCTATCACACGGGTAATCAAAGATAATGATGGAGGGGTTCTATTAGAAATTAACAGAGATGTTATCCAACATACTTTTGATTTGAGTGAGCCAAGTGATGACTTGGTTCCTATTAATCCTGAAGAAATGAAGCAGGAGTATACAAAATTGAAATCTCTTTTTAGGGTTAAGTTGCTTCCACCTCATCTAGTTAAGGCAGGGCGTTCACAAATTCATATCAGCCCTAGTGACTAGGAACCCTTCAGATTGAATTATTTTACAAAGCTTTTCTTGGCTACTTTCTATTCACTATGTCAGATTTTGGGTTTCAGCCCTGGTGTAGTAATGTCGATTGCATACATGTTCATGGGGGTGCAAATACAACACCCTAACTTCTTTGTAACATATGACTTTGCTTCTTTTTTGGCAGAGAGGATAGATGAAGGACTGTCAAAGCTACAAAATGGTGATACTAGTACTCAATTATTTTGGTATTCCATGTTGATGCATATGCTCTTGTTTAGGAATATTGATTTCTTTGCTGAGAAGATGAACTTAAGACAATCAGTTAATGGAGAAAGATTTCTAGTACAGATATGGGTTGCAGATTTGTCCTGTAATAAGGAAAGCACCAGTTATGTGCAATTTGATAATTGTTTTGTTGCAAGATTGAGGTATAGATTGATGGTAAATGTACCTAGGATCCCTGAGGAAGTGCATGATTTCCTTAGGCTGAATGAGAGGAAACCAAAATTGAGGGTTTTACATAACTGGGGTGGCATTATCCCATATCTAGTCAGCACTGTCATGAGAATATATGGATTTCAAGGAACCCCTCACATACTGCCATACAATGTGCCACCAAGACTAGGGTTTGTGGAAGTTATGTGGTAGATGGGGTGTATTCATGAAGATAACCTAATTGGAAAGAGGAAGGGAACATTATTCCCTCATTATATAGTAGTGTCTGACTTTACATTTTCAAAGGGATGCTAGACACATTTTGACAAATTCTTTGTTGATTACCATTTGAGATTTGGTCCAAGGCAACAACATGATCCTAAAGGTTTCTCTGCTCTTTTCAGACAAAGAATAAAATGTGGAAAATTTGCACATGAGTTCAATTTCCTTGAGGATCTGACTAGGAATGAATTTGATTTAAATAGACAGGAATTGAACAAGGAAAAGTGGATAGCTTATAGTAAGCTACTGGATATTGTGCATGAAATGGATCTGAAGTATGATCTATTGATGGAATTCAATCCATGGTACCACAAAAAAATTGATTTTTTAATGAAGAATTTCAAGGAGATAATGGACACCTTGACAACCAAAAAGATAAATTTAAGGCTAAGTTTGGATATACGAGGACAAAGAAATATGCCAATTGAAACAAAGCGAGTATGTCAGCTTACAGAAAGGTGGCCCATCTATAGGAGGAAAAGGGATACTGGCAGTGATGAGGAAGAAGTAGACATAAAAGGGAAGAAAATAATGAAGGTTCCTTCATGACCAAGCCCAAAATTCAAAGTACCTGGGGCTGTCAAAATCATTGAATTAAAATCTTCACTAGAGCGTAGTCCCCCGTCACCACCACCTGAGCCAAGCCCTAAGAGGAAATAACTGATCACCTACTTGAGGATCTCACAGATGAAATTATTGTTACTAATCAAGATATGTAGGTTGGTATGCCATCCCCTCCTAGGCCAGCTGAATTGGTTCTATCGGATTTGGATATGAAGGGTAAGAGTGTGCAGAATGCAAGAATGGAGGCTTGCAATGAGTTTTTAGATGACAATGCATTTGTAAAGACTCCTATATTTTTGTAATTGGCATGGAGGATGAAATTTGAGGAATATCAAAATAAATGCAAGGAGAGAAAAGAACTAAGGCCCGACAGGTCAGATTAGGAGAATGATGAAGAAGTGAAAGCTAAAGTAATGGAAGAGTTCAAAAAAATCACTCCTCAAGAAGGAAGACAACTAGTGAATCAGGTCGGTGTTCTTATTTTTCCTGAATGGGACATCGCAGATGTAGTGGCTTTCAATGCCATTATAAAGTCCAAGAATCCTTTTCAGGATTCTGAAGAAGAAGTTAAGGTAGCATTACAAAACTCTACCTTCAGTGAAGAATATGAGACCTTAGAAATTTGGGCATTGGCTCCACAAGGAAGAAAGCCAGACATTGTTGATATTAATCCAAATTTCAAATGAGGATTAATAATAAAGAGGGTTTCAAAGACTACAACAACCGAAGCCACTAGTTTAACTGTGAATGTGGCCAAGTTGGACCAAAAGATTGCTGAAAGGGAGGAGGCTGAAAGAAAGAGCCTAATGGAGAAGTATAACATTTTAATTAAAGAATATAGTAAAATGCAACAGAGGAATGTTGAGCTACAAACTAAAGTAGAAAGGTTCAAGTATAGACATACTAGGAAAACACCTAATGGTCCAGGAACCAACACATCACCTCCCATAGCAGGGTCAATGCCTCCTGCTTCTCCAAATGTTTCTACACCAGGGTCTCCCATTCAAAATCTTGCTCTTACCCCTCCTCTAGAACAAGTTGATGAAAAAACAAAGTGCTTTGTTTATCCAAGAAAGAGGCAGCTCATGCATAAAATTGATCAATTACAGACATCACTAAGGGTAAAAGAGAAGGGTTTTCCTTAAAAAGAAAAAAAGAAATTGTTACTATTGTTTTGGAGCATTTAAATGAAAAGTTGGATAATAAACTGCCCTCTATACATTCTTTGTATTCTTTGCTATTTGAAGCAATAAAGAATATTGATAGGGATCAAGGGATAGTGATTCCAATAATTGAAAATTGGATCCTTAGGGAAAATGATCTAGATGTTATGAATAAATCCTCAAGGTTTGATGTAAATAACATGCCCCAATCATTGACGCCTACTTATATATTAGTTGAATCATTGCAAGGTTTTCAGACCTTACCAAATGATCTAAGTAGGAAGATTAGGGAATTGGTAAAGAACTTCAATGATTGGGGTAACACATTGTTACCTGATATAACTGATGAGTAGGGGGAAATCAAAACACTCCAACAATGGCAGGATCAAGCAAGTAAATTTATCAATAATGAAATTAAAATAATTTGTGATGACTCAGATTATGATTTGTTGGTAAATTGTATGGATAAGATTATTGGTATCGACACATTTTTGGAACCTTTTGAAAGAGATGCTAATCAGGTAGTGGTAAAGTATATGCCTTATAGTACAAAGGTAAATGAGGTGATTAATTTTGACTGGCCAACTGACGAAGAATACCAGAGGTGGGTGGCTAAGTATTTGAATGATGATGAGTAAAAAGAGTGGGCTATCGACAAGTGGCAAATCAGATGTTACGGTTACAACGTTTCCAGTTTTGTATGGATGACTTTCTTGGCATGGGTTTCACCTGGTTTTTTGTTCTTGCATCAACCTTCCTCCACTGACATGATGAACATGAATATGCTCCAGGATGATTGCTGTTGTAACAATTTTTGAACAAGAATATTTTTCAAGGTGGTGGCTGTTGTAAAATTTTTTGGAATATTACTAGGTGCTCCAATTGACTGGTGACAGGTGTACTTTTTGGCCTAGTGCTTGTTTTCTCCTTCATTTTCTATAAGGAGGATTTCAAGGCCAGAAGTACGAGTTAGCAAGTTAGATAATTTTTGTCGAGTCTAGGTGAAGTTACAGAGCGAATTGTAAAGTTTGATGGTTTTAGAGAAATGCAATTTAGGTTTTGAGTCATTATGGAACAGGTTTTGAGTTCATAGAGATTTAACATTGTATAACAGTACTAGCATTTGAGTTGAAATGAAAATTCGAGCTCATGTCTCTCCATTGTACATGCATATCTGAACTTTCAATGAAATAACTAAGGGTTGTTTTATCCATCTCATTGTTGTGGTGTGTATGATTCTATTTTAGCTTTAATTCAAGGAATTAATCAAAATGATTGAATGGGATTATAGGCGGATATGTGCTGTATAAGGATTTGATAAGTAGTCCTGGGTTAGAATGCATACTGATGAAATTGTAATGCAATATAGTCAGGGATCTTATATGCGATGTATTAAATCTATTATAAACCTCTAGATGCTTATGAATTTGACTCTTGCAATGGATATATGGCACTGATCTAAGTTGTAATTATTTGTGTAGTTCAGTATTTGTTTGTATTTGCCTAGAGCTTGCTACAAATTGCAAATCATTGATTATCTTATACAATGGATTGTGTTTAGTTATCTCATGCTCCAGATAGTTGATATTGTCTATGAAAAACCAATTCTAGTTGATATTATCTTATTGTGTTGAGCTATTAAATGAGATCATCTACTATTGTTAATGCTGGTTATAATAATGGTGCAGAGGTTGTAAACACATTAAGGGATCACCCTCCTAGGTCTTGCAGAGCCCGAAGTGTAGGAGGATTTTAAAGTCCTCGTTAGTTGGTCCAGGTCCTTCGAGCTGCCTTCGATTGGAATTGGCAATTCCATACGTTGATTAGAAGACAAACCTGGTTACATTGTAAAAAGAACCAACATACATGTCAACCACTAAACAACCATCTCTACAACTGACTTTTTAATCTTTTATGATCACATGAAACATAAAACACACTAATTTCAAGGTTGTTAACATCACTATTGAAATGTTTTATTTTTTTGACCTTTCAAACATTAAAAAGTACATCATTAAATTAATTATGTAATGGCATAAAAATTTAAAACAACATGAATTAATTATGTAACCACATAAGTCAAATATAATTCTATCAAGAAATTAATATCAAATAGATAAATAATTGCATAATCTATACATTTCAATGTCACTGATCTTCTTCTTCATCAGACTCTTTGTCTGTATCATCCGATCCAGATTCGACATTGTAAGGATTGGTCATATCATCATCATTGTCATCAATATCAGTTTCAATAATGTCATCATCCACACAGATATAATCTTCATAAACATTAACTCCTACATCATCATGATCTAGTTCCTCCTCTTTGACATCTTCGTTAGGGACATCATCAACTAACCATTGATCCTGATCATCATCTACATCATCTTCTAGTTCTTCGGTATCTTCTTCTTCCACCACATTATACTTTATCGACCTTCCTCTTAGATCATGTCTAACAAAAAATGACCAACCCAATTTACCTGGAACTTCTGAGTAAAATACCTGCTCACATTGGCTTGGAAGAACATAGGGCTCATTTCCAGCTCGCTCGATCAACCTTGTATTAACCATGGTAAATCCATTATCATATTCAATAACAGTTCTCTCAGGATCATTTTCATTCAATCGTAGCCTATACCATAGGATGATGAAAAAAATTAATTTGAAGGACCTAAAGTCACACTCAAGTATATCATCCTGTAGACATCTAAATTTGGACACTTAATTTATCCAAATTCATCCCTTTTCCTCTTATTTTCGTTAATTAAGTAATACTACTATTATTTAATTAATATCTTTAATTCTGCCAAATCCCTAAGGTATTTAATCAATAATACCTTATCTCTTTAATCCTCCTTCCATCAATTGAATTAAATAAATATTTCATTTATTTAATTCCCTCATGTCACATCCTCCATCATTTTTATCTTATCTTAATCCTTCTTCTAATCCCATCATTAGGATGTGCACATGCCTAATCCTTGATTAGGATGTGTCACATCCTCCAACTTTTGCAAGTTGGCCTCTAATCTCTCTTAGCCACCTAGCCCTCATCTAATCCTTCATTACTCTTCCCCATGTGATCTTTGACTTGTCACATCAAGTCACATGTGAAATCTAACTCTCTCCTAATCACTTAATTGAGTCAACCCTATTAAATGCTTTTCTTTTTTGACAAGGCATCTCCCTTCCCCATGTGAATTTTTAATTCACATTTAATCCCCCAATGCACCCTTTGGAATTTAAAATTATTTCCCTTCTCCCCATAAGGATATTTGAGGAATTTTTAATTCCTCACATGTCCTCTCACCCACATGGGGACAAGGACCTCCTTTATGAGGAGATCTTGTCCAATCCCAAGGTACTTTGTACCCCCTCCATGTCATGTCTTATCCTTCCACCTCATGTCTACTTCACCTTTTAAGGCTATCACATGCCACATGTCAAGATGTGATGGCTTATGAGTTCTTAACTCACCTTAGCCGTACATCTTGATATTTGGTGGCTCAATCTTGACCTTCCATTTCTTCTAGGAATTCTCAAAAATCCTATAAATACCCCCTCTTTTCTCTCATTTTGGAGAGATCATTTTGCTAGCCAAACTCTTGCAATTTTGTTTGTCAACTTATACTTAGCCATTTTCTTGTTTTCATCCACTTGCACTCATCCTCACAACATCATTTAGCTTGCATCTACTTTCCATCCAATGAGCATACACATCAAAGATCGAAGGGCCAACCAAATGATCGATTCGACGCAAGGTATAAGGTTCCATTTTGTTCCTTTTTATCTTGTGTTGTTTCCAACTTAGGCTAATCTTGAGGTGTAGGTTGTTTTGGTGTTTATTCACACTCTTTTACTTGCTACTCTTATTCTAACGCTCACATTTGACCTATCACACATCCAAAATCCCATAGTATCAATTTTTTGAGACTTCTTGATGTATGTCGCTTCTAGATGAAACATTAGTCACCTGAAAGACTGTAGTTATACCAGAATCACAAGTTTTTTCTTCATGTCATCCAACATTTTGATTCAAAATTTACAACCATTGCACTACATAGCCTTGTGGTGTTTCACCTGCAATATGTCAAACATGTAAACATTATTGCAATTTCATCAATTGATAAACATATTTATTCTTGGCGGAATGTATGCAAAGAAAACAATCTCAAGATACATATATATCAATATACTTGAAAATAATTAAATTATATGGGTGATTAATATATTTATACGTATCTGTTTATCTCTTAAACCATATGCTAAATCAATTTCCCTTTGTGTAACATTGGAATCTCCATTACGATGAACTTCTTTAACCAATGAAGCCACACCTTCCAATGTTAATGCACGACCAAATTGTTGACATTGTTCAATCCATACCGTCATCCAATAAAGATTGTTGGTGACGTACAAATCTAGTGCATCCCACTCTCAACCAACTGTACCAAAAAAAAAAGAAATTCACAAATGACATATAATTAGTTAAATACCACAATATATGACCTAAATTTATAATTGATGTATATTGAAGATTAAAAATTAAATAAGTACAATATACATAAAAACCATATGTAAAATATATTCCAATTAATCTCCATGACCATCTTATAATTACCTTTCACTTTTCTCAATCTACCTTTCCCCAACCGGTACTCCCCTTCGAATTTGTTAATGGAGTTGGGATCCCAAATGCGATCTACATGGATCTTTACTGCAAACTTAGGAAAATATTCACTAATGTACACCATGGTTTGGTATACCATATATCCCTCCACCATAGAACCCTCAAGATATGCTCTTTGTCTAACCAAAGCCTTCAAAAATTTCAAGTGCCTCTCAACCATCCACATTGACCTTGTGTGTATAGGTCCACACAATTCAATCTCCTCAACTTGGTGTATAAGGTAGTGTTCTTGTGCATTAAAAAATGTTGAAGGTAGACACTTTTGCATTTCACACATTAGATGGGGAATTTTTCTCTTCCAATAATTTATATCTTCTTTATGGATTTTCTTTAGATGATAGCCATCTACAAGTGATTCAAGGTGCAAATATATTAACAAGATTTAACAAAAATATACAGTATATTACATAACAAGTAAAACAAATGGCAATTATAAGATGTATACAACAAATTGAAAATATCTGACTACTTATCTCATGTATTTTCCAAGATCATATATAACTTTCTTGACATTGTTGTCAAAGTTGTCTGGGAGAGATAGAGGTAGAACATACTGCAACAATTATAAAATGATATTTTCATTATTTTTCAAAAAGTAGTAAACACAATACACTAAAAAGTACATGCATTATACAAGTGTATATAATATACCAGAATAATTACCTTAATGAAGGTATTCCAATCATGTGTTTTCATCCCTGACCCAAATTCACCTTTCTTTGTTATTATATTGTTTATGTTCGCAGCAAATCCTGTGGGAAATCAAATTTTTTGTATGACTTCTTTTATAGCATTGCTTTGCTGCTCTGTTAATAACCAAAGAAAGGAACTTATATTAATTTTGTCTCCATCGCTATTTAATTGAATGAAATTTTTCATTGCATGATTGGCTTCCTGAATGTCAGTACAAATTTTGATAATTTTTTCTTTGTCATGCCTTCCATCTAATATTTTCCATAAGGTTTTTATTATATTCTTTCAGATATGCATTGTATCAAACAAATGCACAATTTGTAGCTGCTCATAGTAGGGCAACCTACTAAATTGTCTGGGATAACTTTTCAGTCCCTGTGGAAGCCGACCATTAATGTCCTTGACGACCTTCATGAAGCATATAAGTTAAACAAATTAACGAAAATCATTGTCAATTACAACATGAGTAAACACAACACAATATAAAAATATAAATTCAAAACATATCATATATGATAGATAAACAATTTGATTCGATGTATAACCTTGGCGATTAATTATATTATATTCCAACTTCCATAGGCTAGGTGACATTCTTCATGGTTTTGATGTAGTCCCTTCTTTCCCATTGAAAATATGTTTTTCAATAGTTCGATACTTATGATTTCTATGGAGGAAGTGCCTATACTCATCAAACACCTACTTTCCTAAACTTGTTGAATGATGAGATTTCATCTTTGACCACAAATTAGACATGCAAATTTTTCCTTTGTTTGAAGACCTGCAAGATGATATATAATTGATTAAATATGTTAATTTTTTTCATTATATATAATGAATAGATTATTTTAAAAATATGCATGATATCTACTTTATCAAATTAAATATTGTTAAAGTGCAGTCGAACGTTATAACATACCAAAAAAATGTGTTAGTTTTGGGACATCATGAATTGTCCATACAAGCATTGCATGTAATTAAAATTATCTTTGTCCTATTGGTCTGAAGACGTCATACATAGTGACGCCATTCCATAACTTTAGTAACTTGTCGATAAGAGGCTCAATATATATATTCATATCTTTAACTTAGTACTTACCTAGTTGAATCAACATAAACATTACATAATTATTATAACCATTTTACTGCAATATATATAAATTAATGTATATGACTATTGAATGAAAAAAATATAAGTCATTATGCAACAAATAAGACAAATGAGATGCTACTACGTTAAAGAAAATTGATGTAAACAAATACGTGGAGCAATCATTAAAAACATTATGTGCCCCCTCTTTATTGACATCCATGGAGGAATGTTATTGGTGATAAAAAAACAGGCCACACTGAGTAAATAGATCGCAACTCTCCAAATGGATTGACACTGTCCGCTCCCAATGAAAGCCTGAGATTATGAGGTTCTTCTTTAAAGTGCAGCCATTTTTCCTCGATGTCCCTAAATGCAGAACCATCCACAGACATTCGAAGAATGTCATCTCCACTTCTATTCCATGCATGCTAATCCATAAATTGCACTAAGATTTTGCAGCTAAATAATCGTTGCATACGTGGAATAATGGGAATATAACGAAGAACCTTGTGAGACACCTTTTTTTTAGGTGATCTATTCGATATCTACTGATATGAGATTCTGAGCATTCTATTGCAAATTAATGTTGTTTATGATATATAATATGATCATTGGGACATGCATCTATTGCTTGATACTCCATTCTGATATCTTTCATAATGGTACATAAATCTCGGTATGAGTGAGGTATAATATTTGATGGTGGTAACAAAAATTCACCAATCAATCTACAACAAAAAATAATTTGTTCATATAAAGAATATTTATAGTACATATTTCATCCTTTATTTACTAATGATGAATTAACAACAATTAAAATAGATGATAAAAGATGACATATATGACATACCTTAACATCCGTGAGATTGCTATGTTTGATAAACCATTCATAACTTTCAAGTTAAACAACAACAATACAACAGAGAGAAGAGTTGTTTCAGAGCCTTCATAAAGGGGCTCGTATGCCTTCTCAAGTACAGGTAAATCATGAACATCATCAAACTCATCTTGATCATCATGATCAGCTTTTCCACTAAATGTGTCATAGATCAATGTATGCATACCATCATCTTCAACCGTGTTTTCTGGCGCATGATCATCTTCTTCCATAGGATTATTAACTTCATCTTCGATATTCACAGCTCCATGTTCGTCCACTCGCAAAACCACATTCTCTGGGCCGTGATAATCCATATCATTTTCCCTAGGGAACCCAACCTTTATAATAATGATTGACACAAATAAACCATGATCATGATCAAGTGATTATATATATATATAATGTTAAAATGATATAAACATTTACAAATTCAATCAATATAAACACATATAATGAACAACTTACCAATGGACGATAATCATGCCCCCCTTCAATGTGACCATGCTGCCTACAATTTTTCTCAGCTATTGTGATTAAAAGTCACCTTGTCTTTAAGCCCTTGCAATTATTGCAAGGATAATAACATTTCCCATCACCCTTTATTTTCAATCTAGCCGACAATCTATCAAGTGTCTCTTCATTTTGTTCTGGACTAATATTAGCTGACATGATTTTTCTTTACCAAGATTGACTATTTAGATCTTCAAAAAATATCAAACTCACACTCCAATAGTTTTTATTCATATTAGACAGGTAACATAATCTAATAATTCTGATATTTTACACAAAAAATATTTTTCATGAAACCACCCTTGCAAAAGAGAAGATAGTCTGAAGTTAATGACCCCAAAAAATACTTTCAAATGCTAATTCCAAAACTTATTAAATTATGATTTTAATATGATTTCCAACCGTTAAGACTCCTAAAATCATAATATTGAATTTGATCACAAACTTCCTACAACAATGGAGGTAGCGAGCTAGTAGGAGCAAGTGACCCATTCCTAAGGAGCAACAAGTTAGAATAATTATTGCTAATGTCAATATGGATTTATCCTTTTAGTTAAATATGCAATGTGTCACTTCTTATGATGAACTTATCCCTTGGGCTGTCAACATTGAGAGAGCCCTAATAAAAAAAAATAGAAGCATTGGTAAGAGCATGATTAGGGTACAAACCCTAGGCCTTTGTAGAAATATTAACAATAACTATAGCGGATTAGTGAGGTTGCAATACCAGAAAGATTGAGACATTGTAGGTAATAAAAAAATCTTGCAATCTAAAGATTGTAGCCAATAACAAGCACACTATGTAGCTTAGTGACATTTGTAAATACAATCTACGGTAAGAAGAATGAGAGTCACTTGAGATGTGATAGTCAAAAAGAGGCTGAGCAGTGACAAGATAATAAAGCTCAAACCTTGCATAGTAAAGTGGAGATTTTAATAGTGAGTTTCCTTACCCCCTTGTTGAACTTAAGGGTTTTTCAAATGCTTTTGGTAGTGTTAGACAAGGCAAATGCAACCAGGGAATGACTGTCCAAATGACGTAACAGTGGTAATCATAGGTTCAATGTTTCTTCTTAGCCATTAATGTATAATGGAGGTAATGGATTACATGTTTGAGCAGTGTTTTGAGACTCATCAAATATGGGAGAATAGTGAATAATACCTTATGGACTGTGAAGTAGTGTCAATAAGGTTGAAGGATCTTAATAACTAAAATACCATGATAGAATTATTCCCCTATAGTAAGTAGGCAGTCTATACAACATAGTTTGATTTTATAGAAGGATGCTCATGAGAGGAATCTTCAAGTGATAGTGAGTGAGTTGTTTAAGATTACAGCTAAAGGTGCAATACCCAGTCTTAAAGGAAGTTAGCAAAGCAGTAAATGTGCAAGAAAATTGAATCATACACAACAAACAATTCACAATGTTATCTTCCATAATGCCTTGAGTTTGAAGACAAAAATCTCATTCTATCTTCATGATGAAAGTGGTGATTTTAATGGTCAATCACTGGCAACCATGATTTTAAAACATGCTATTGTGCTTATGGAGGCAAAATTTTAAGCAAGGCAGTGAGTGGTGGTTTGGAACAATGGCAGGTATGAAGGACTTGCTTTATATGCATACTATGCAGTCTAACTTAAGACAACGTTCTTAGAAGAGATTGAAGGTGGATTATGGAACTCAAGGGTTATAATGAAAATGATTAAAGCAAAGACTGATATCTATTTAAAAGCCACGGTCATGAAGATATTAAAAATGTCACATGCAAAACCCTAGTAGCTGGAGTAATGAATATAGTGCCAAAGAGGATGGTGTGTTGGGGCATATTTAAGAGATCTCCACATTATCTAATTACAGGGAAATACATCATTTATTTATTTTTTTAATTAAAAGAAATAATTCTAAACCCTATATATGATACATTGATACTTCAAAAGCATCTGAAGGAATTTGAGGCTATGCAAATATATGTCAAGTAACATTCATAAGGTTTAGAAAATCTTGATCACTCTCTAGAATAGCCCATTAAACATGGGTTGTGCTTGAATGCACTACATAATTGATATAACACAGCCACTCTACATATCAACCAAAGTTATAGGCTCTTTATTGTAGCAAGAGGTAATCACTCTTCGATCATGCTATAATTACATCCTAACCTATTAAACTTGAGACAACCTGAATGCACCCAATGATGATTGAAACCTACATTATACAACCTGAATTAACTGCATTATATGAGTGCCTCCATTTCTATCACAACATAGCCATATTAAACTTGCGTCACACATGAATGCATCCTGTATTTGTTATAGAACAACTGTGCCACATGGCCAATAGAGTTATGGATCACATAATTATAGTCACAAGAATCTGTTCCTTGGTTGTGATCTTATGGTGATTCCACACAACAAAATCTAGACATGAAATTCTCAAAACCCTTAACCTCTAAAAATGAAATATGATGATATGTTGCTTTAAAATATGATTTTCAAACCTGAATCTGACTTCACAATTAAATTCTGCAAAAAGACAATGACTACCCTCAACCTGGCGATATCTTCTTGAATTTTTTCTGATTTTTCCCAAGAAAATCATCCTTAGTTCTCCACAAACTGTCTCAAGTAGAGCAAAACACTGCCACAATAAATCAGGCGCAAACTCACTTTTCTTTATATCAGCCACAATTTGTTTTTTTTCTATTTTTCATGTTTGTCAAAAATTCGACAAAAATGATAGCTGACATTTTGAGGAGCCCTAGGTTTGTCAAAATTTCCACGAACGTCGGGGATAAACTTTCAAAAATTGAAAATTACACATCAAATTTTACAAGCACCCGACAGACATCAAATTTTACATATTTCATTAGATAGTTTCATTGGATTTCATAGTCAAATGTATTAGTGGGTGGAGTGCTGTAGGTCTTTATGCAAGAGGGTTCTCCCCTCTGCTCACCCACTCAAAATGCAAAACAAACTCTTAGACAAAACATTGCTTCAATTCATCATTAAAGAAATAACACTACAGACAAACTCCAATTTATTAATTAAAATACAAATTACAATGGTTAACCTTTCATGGCCTCATCCTTCATAGGTCATAGTCCTTCTCTATTCTGGGACAATAACCTTCACTCTATCTTTCCCTTCACACAGGAAATCTTCCATCATTCTCATAAGCTTCTACTACCTTTTAAATTCTACCCATCAAGTCTCAATTACCATAAAATATGATTCGCCCTCTTTATGTCTGCTCACCGTAATCTGCAATTTAAAATTTTTTATCTTCTCCCATCATCGACTTGGGTTTCCCTTTTTGATTTGCTAGTTTGTTTGATTTTGATGTTGCCTCCTTTCTTAAGTTGTGCAGCCTTTCCCAATCATGCGCACTTGTATTCTTTTTACTTAAACATTTTTATTTAGTTCAGATTGAAATCCATTTCAAACACATCCCCTTCTCTATTCTTAGCCTCTCTATCTGCTTTTCACCTATCTTCTCAAATTCAAATACTAGTGCTGTTCCCCTCCTCTTACACTTGGCATGAATTCATTCTCTATGTAGGGGCATGACCTCTCTCTTCTAGCATGTTGTCTCTCCCCTCTTTGTTTGATTTGAATTATGCACTTTTACTCCAAGATGGCACCACTTCCTATTCTTTGACCGCCCCCATAGCGAATTGGTTTGCAAATAATTTAAACAAAAATTCAATTCATGTGCCTATTCTTTCTTCAACTACTAACAATCCTCCTTCCACTGCATGACTCACCACCTTCCTATGTAGATGATAGTTTGAAAACTAAATTGTAATCTTTAAAGGCCCTGCATCCCTTCAGTTTCCCATTCTAGTTTGAAACTTTATTTGTCATTTAATATGCAACCTCCCAACATCCCTTGTCTCTTTTGCCTTGAATTAAAACAATTACCTCTTCTCTTAAACTCGCGACCACTTGCTTCGACCCTTTGTCTTTTATTTAGGATGAAAAAGCATCATCAAACATTCATTTCAAATCATAATGTTATCGTTCTCCTCCCGTGATCTTCCCTTGAAGTTCATCGAACACTTTAAAACCTAATAATGTTATTTTGTAGATGAAAATCAAATTGGCTGACAATCTATATCTTTGAATCTTTCAAGACATTCGACCAAACCATTTTGTGCATATTCTACAATCGATACTGGGTCAAATGGTTTATGTAGTTGGGCTATGCTTCATACTCCGCATACAAGTCAAACAAGGTAGTTGCAAACACAACATTTGACAAAATTCTAGCAAAGCTATATATCTCATTACAGTATCAAAGTTAAGAGGTTTGGGCATTGGCTGAACAAGAGAAAACCAAAACTGTAGAAAAAAATCAACAATTATTGTGGTGGTGCTGATTTCCTATCCGCATGCACACTCTTGCATAGGTCTCTAAGGATAGGTATTTTGAAGTATATGAGATTATGGAGTAGCTAACATGGGATGCACATAGCTTGGTTTTGAGATTATGGAGTAGCTAACGTGGGATGCATGTAACTTAGTTTTGAGATTATGGAGTAGGTTACATGGGATGCACATTGTTTAGTTTAGGTTGGATTGGCCCCAATGAATAGATTTTTTAATAGATAAAATTTGTTACCTTGTTATGGGTGGCGATATCTAGTACACCAAGGATTATGGGTGGCAATGATCATGGTATTGTGATGAATGATATTGAGTAGCTAATTTATGATTCACAAAGCTTAAGTTTATTTGATATGGGTCCAATGATTTTCATTTATAATGGTTAATTGGTTAACTTGTGGAATATTTGGTCATTAGTTCACAAGCAAGAGTTTGTTAAATGGTTGTTAGTTTGGAGTTCCAATACAAAGTGTGTGTGTGTGTGTGTGCATAGAATGAACATAATAGTTATGACATATATTAAGAGTTATTTGTATCATAAAAATACTCTTTCCCATGATAAAATTCATTTCAAACTAAATAAGTTACAATTTTGTGCAGAAAATTCAAACTTGTTTTTAAAGACCATTTACATTCTAAAAGCATTATGTTGTCACATGAAGTCATGGAAGATGAAATTAAAGAAGTATCTCGTTGATGTATTATTCCCATTACACCAATAAGATTAATTCTTTGGTTGTTAACATTTGCATGCGTGACACTTTTAAATCTAATGATATAGGGAAGATAAATGAATGTTGTATCCACTCTTCTCCCATTTCCTTTTTTTCCATTCAGGGTCCTTAGGAATTTTTTCAACACAATTTTCCAAATGTTTAAGCAAGGATCCTTAGGAATTTTCACAATTTCCCAAAATTTTAAGCAATGAACTGCATTTCATGTAGCTTGTTTTCAATGTACATGATCCCATGCAATAGTTTTGATAAGGGATAAGTTGCCTATTCTTTCATGCCTTATGGCTTAGGGTTGAAATTTGATCCAAAAGGGGATTTTGATGTTAGTGAAATGGTCAATAAAATAAGGCAAAACAATGAAGCACCCTTGTCTTTTTCATTGGCAATTGCTTGTTCCAATGTAGCTTTTGAAAATTCGAGTACTACCACAATAATATTCTTTCATTGACTTATGGTGGATGAATGATTGTTGAGAAAATTTATTTGTAGATTATAAAAGAGAGAATTCAATAAGTGATGGGACTATCATAGATTCTCTAAGTGTATCATATTACCTGCACAGGGAAGGGTATTATAATTCACTTTCCTCTAGACCCGGTTGAGATTTGAGAGTTTCATAGAAACAATTCGTTAGATTTAGTAAGGGTGGATCACCTAGTTAAGTTATACACCTTCTCACAGTTTTCACTTGATGCTTCTCCTATAATATTTCTTACTCATTAAGATGGAGTTAGCAAAAAATGGTATGAAAAATTTGGTAACCTTAACTACTACTACCTTGAGCAACTTAGACAACATAATATGGTTCCAAGGTTTCCTAGACTTAGCTTCTCAAGTATCTTTGTGAGGTTTATAGCCTTGGGAAGCACCCTGATGAGAAATTCAACAAAGGAAAATCATGGAGGGATACATAAGTTTTGGATATTTATCAGAGTGATGTATCACCTGAACATCTCCCCATCCATATTTTAATAAGGTGGGGTATGTTCTCACTTTCATAGATGACTTCTCTAAATACACATGGGTCTACTTTCCTTCACGCAATTATAAATTCTTCAACAAATTTCAAGACTTCAAGGATCTTGCTAAAAAAATCAGGGAAATTGATCAAGGTTCTTGAAATAGATAATGGGAGTGAGTATGTCGACAATAGGTTTGAGAAGTCAATAGTTCCTTATACTCTACAATGGAATGGTATTGCAAAGAATAAGAATAGACGCTTAAAGACATTACAAATTTTATGATACACTCTAAGAGTCCTACCCTAGAGTACTAGGAAAAATCAATCAACTGTGCTTGTTACATTCAAAATTAGGCTCCTCACAAGAACTTGAAGGGAATCACTCCCTTTGAAGCTTAGATGGACCAGAAACCATTCATTGAGCACTTAAGGGTCTTGAAATATGTAACCATGGCATGCATACTGAATCAAAATCAAAATGCAATGGAACCATAGTCCAAACCTTCCATCTTTTGTAGGTTATGCAAATGTTGTGAAAGGTTATCGTCTACTCCACCTAACCACACATGAGTTTTTTTATTGAGAGTGTTAATTTCCAAGAGAGTCTTGTTGAATCTACACTTTTCATTTCTCCTTCTAGTGTGGACTCAGTTGGTGTGATAATTCTTCCCACAATTTAAACCACTCGCAATATGGGTTAGTTGAAAAGTACAAGGCATGTTTGGTTGCCAATTGTTTTATATAGGATCGTGGAATCAACTAAGTAAATACCTTTGCACCTATGGCCAAGATGAATTCAATCTAAATAAAATTTTATATTGTCACATCACATGGTTGGGATGTGCATTAGATGGATGTGAGGAGCACGTATCTTCGTAGAGGCCTTGAGAAGGAGATCTACAAAAAATAATCACCAAGTTTTTTTGGGAATTAATCTTTGGTTTGTAGACTTGTGGAATCCCTCTATGGCCTCAAATAGGCAGCTCGAGATATTTATGCCACAATAGATTCCTTCCTCTTGGTTTCAAGCTTCACTCAGTACTACTTAGATCCCAATGTATATCTCTTATGGCAAGACGATTCGTTATTGATACTAGTACTTTGTGTTGATGATATTTTGATCACCAAGAGCTCTTCATCCACTATTAAAACCATCAAGTCAGCTCTATAAGATAGATTTAACATGACAAACTTTGGTTTATTGAATTACTTCCTTAGCATTGAAATTTCTTAGTTCGACTCAAGTATTATTCTTGCACAACCAAAGTATACTCTTGATCTACTTGCTCAGTTTCACATGATTTATTGTAAGAAATATTTGATTTACCATTCTATTTGGAGTCAATATTGTGGCTAATTGTACTACACCATTGGTTGATGCTAATTTGTATTGATGAATCTTTGGTAGTCTCATCTATTTTACTTATATCAGGCCTAATATTTCATATCCAATAGGTATGGTTTTGAGATTCATGCAAGAGTCTCATGAGCTACATTGCAAAGTATATGAGAGAATTATTCACTACCTTTAGGGTATTCTAAGATTTGATATTCACTACAAATTTGGCATAGAGGTTCACTTGGTTGGGTACACGATTTTAGACTAGGTTGGCGATACTCAAAATTACAAGTCCACTTTAGTTTAGAGTTTCTCACTATTTTTTAGTCCTATTAGTTGAGACCTAGTAAAAAATGAAGTTTTATTGATTTATCAACTACAGAGGCAAAGTATAGGGGATTTTATAATGCAACTAATAAGACTCTTTTGCTTATAGTAATTCTCACTAAGCTAGTGGCATTCCATCTAGACATCATATAGCCATTTATTGTGACAACCAAAGAGCCATCTAGATATGCAAGAATGTGGTCTAGCACCAATAGACCAAACACATAGAGATCCATATGCGCTATATTCAAGAGCTTATTTATGATTATATGATCAACCTAGTCTTTTTCTAGTCTTAAAAGCAAGTTGTTGACATTTTCACCAAACCTTTTACTAAGAGAAAGTTCATTCATCTACAAACTCTTCTAGGAGTGTAGTCTACTTCAGAGGTAACATCGTATTTGAGGTGCACTTTCTAATCCTCTTCACATTTTTTTCTCCCTTTTAGTGGGGATTTTTTTCCACTAAGTTTTCTCCCTTTCTCCACCTTATGAGAGATTGCATTGTACTTGGGTACCTCATCTGGCCCAGTGGTTGAGACCTTGTTTCTTTGTGTCCACCTAAGATATTCTTAACGGGGGACCATGTTAGTGTATATATGATTGCATGTATTATGCACACAGATATTTACACATGATGTTAATATTATTTAGGCGTCCTAATTAGTGAGAGTTAGCTTGCCATCTCTTGAGAGATTAGAGGAAGTTAACTCGCCGCCATTCTCTATTAGTGGGAGTCAGCTACCAAGTCTTCTCCATTATTAGTGATGAAAATTTCTTCCATCCTCGCTATATGTATATATAATTCATGGCTTAATTAATATGTTGATTTATCCATTCTTGCGTATTTTTCCTGCGTCAGCTTTCTCATCTCATAGGCAGGATTGTGTGTTTGTTCACCTTATATGGCTTGATCTAATATTAGTGTTCTATCCAAATAGTTTTTGCAAAATTCTATAATAAATGGTGCTAGGTTCTTTTTTATTCTCCAATGTCAAATTATAGTTGTGCTCAACAACAATTCTCTATGATGTCCCAGATGATCGGGCTATACGATTTCAAGTGAGTAGTCAATTTTCTTAAATACATCAACCAATCACATAAATCAACAAGTGTTAAGTCAATTTGTAATGGCTAGTGAAGTAGTTGGAAACAAACAAATTTGAAGTTTGAGTTCTTAAAGTGAAGGTTTAGATTAATAACTATAGAAGTGACTTGGATCAAGTCTACACTTGCAAGTCTCAAGTTTGCTTTTTCTCAAAGTATATTAGAATTAGGAATACAAATTTTGGAACTAGTGATAGTGGGAATTACTACTAGAGACAACTAATATTGACCACACCTAACCACACTCTACTTTACCTTATCATAGACATTAATTAAATAAATATTCATTATTTATTTATTTATTTATCCCCCACTTAATTAAATAATATTTATTATTTATTCAATTATTTTATGCATCACTTTGATTACATTTTGATTAAATCTACCTATCTATTAAATAATATTTATTATTTATTTAATTAATTTATCCATCATCTTTATCTCTCAATTTGATTAAATAAGTATTTATTATTTATTTAAAATATATATCCTTCGCCTTTATCCCTTACTTAATCATTTAAATAAATACGTGAAAAAGGTGAAAATAGTTTACCTCGGCAAGCAGATGCTACCCGGTTCTGATTCATGCAGTCAAAATAATAATAATCATTGAGGGTCACATCTCTTACTAAGAGCTTTTTCTAGATTCATTAAATCTAGACACTTGCCGGAAAATTCAAACTAACTTTGCATCTCATTCATCCATTTTATACTACATCTTCAAATCTCAACCATTCACATAAGGATATTCTCTAATGCACCTCCTAAACCTAGCCCTTATCTCTCATGTGACAAATGCCACATGGCTACAATTTTACTCCAAACCCTAATCCTCAATAAATCCTAGCCATCCATCAACCAATCTATTTTTGCCATTGATTTCTCTCTCGGAAGTTCTATAAATGAGAGGCCTCTCATTCCATTTGAGAATCCACTTTCATTGCCGCCTCATATTGCTAAATTTTTTATTGGGTCATCTATCATCGTACGTTTATTTCGTAAGCAGTCACATTCTTCTATCGACATATCAAAAGAGCAAATCAAATGGAGCTAAGGTGCACTCTACTTCAATTTTGTTTGATGGGAAAAAAATTTGTTTTAGATGAGGGTATTTTGTCCGTATTCCATTATTTCTATGTTATTTATTTTATTTTATTTTTGTCTCTAAGTACAAAATGCAAATCTATAAAACACAAACATATTTTTTTTATGAATACACATAAACCTCCCCGTATTCAATTTTTTTAATCAGTATAAATAATTTAATTTTCTTAACAAGTAGTTAGAAAATATTATATGCCATTTACAACAATAAAAATCATTCATGTAGATCTTAAATCATTTTGAAATTGGATCAGTTTCTATGACATTATTTTTACATTTAGATTAGTTTGGCCATTGGGCTTTTCTGCTCCTGTTGTGCTACTAGTGATTTTCATCTTAGCAGTGGTTGGATTTAAAACTCGACGTTATCATTGTAATTCCACACAAAGTGAGTTGCAATGCAGGAGTGAATGACTGGGATTCCTAGATATTTGATAGTGTCTCTCAACTCTGCTCAAAAGCAATTTCATGTCAGTTACATATTAGCCAAGTTCAGGCAACCTCCATTCTTCATCAAGGAGGTAGAAATCTGCGAATTAAGATTTGATGATTATATACCAAATCTTTACTAAAAAAACTTGTGGGTAGTAAGTTATAGAAGATAGTGCGCCATAGCAACATTCTCAGCGAGGATAACAAAGCAAAACACCTACAAATCACTGAAGAAAATACTTGTAATCTATTTTAATGCCTAAGATAAGATCCAAGGGATAATATATGGGCCGGCTTAAGCGGCACACTCTAAGGGAGTGTTCCCTTAGGTGTCCGGGGCCATGTGGGGCCCACTTAACCCAATCTTTCTTGTTTGCATTTTCTTAATTGCATCTTTTCAAATCACCGTTTCCATAGCACTCGACCGTTACACTTGGCGTTTTCATTCCGTAGCTATTCGCATCATGGTTTGGTTGGTCATTGGACTGGGCGATTTAATCCCACATTCATTTCATTTTTGCATACGAGTGAGTGTATTTTATATTAAGAAGAGTGGGTAAGTTACTTTTACCTATAATAATATTTTTCTTCACAGATTTATAACTTATTTATAATTTTAATAATTCATTTTTAATGAATGTTGATTATTTTTAATGTTTAATATATTAATTTTTTAATAACTATAAAACATATATTTAATAACTTTATTATATTTATTTATTTATTCTAAATAAAATTTGTTGTTAATTATATTTTATTTAAATAAAATAATTAATTATTTTATAAAAAGATTCACATTAAAATTAAATAGATTAGATGTCAAGCTTATTTTAAATTTAATGTTACAAATATATCATTTCAGATTATTTGAGATGTAGATGTTAGATTATTTGAAGTGTTGGAGATTTCAAATTATATTCTACAATTGTTTTCAATGAAATGATTTCTTATCACTCCATGACTACAACTGGCTATTCTTTCTTGATAAATATTGGACACCCTAAACAAAATTAGAAAGTAAATAGTTTAAGGATTGTTTTTAGATTCCAATTAGAAATTTGGTTTAAATATGGAAAAAGAAAAAGGCATGGTGGATCAAAAGGATAGCAAGAGAATATTCTCTCATAAAAATAAATTATAATGTCAAATATTTCTACACATAAGATCTAGTTCCTTTTATGTCACATACAAATATTTATGATTGTTTGAAAGAAAAAAATTATAAAAAAATTCACAGACTTAGTTTTTGCTAACCGTAGGTGGTTGAATGATGATTTAGTACTTAAACATTTAAATAATGAACTTTTATTTATGTAGGAAATGAGATATTTATATTTTAAGAATTTAATATTTTTTTACTAGAAAAGATTGTGTACAAATATAAATTGTAATACATTTTATTTTTAATTTTGTTTTATTGTATACAACTTTCTTTTGTTTGGTACAATAATTGACTTTTTTCTGTTCAATGTTTTGGTCTCAATCTTAGTATATTTAATTTTTCATAGGATATGATTCTTTTATGTCATATATGAATATTTATGAATGATTGAAAGTAATAACTCATAAAATTTTCACAAACTTGGTTGGTGATTGTTAGGTGTAAATAGTTAAAAGGCGATTTAATACTTAAGCATTTGAATTGATTTGACTTATTAATGTAGGGAGTGTCATATTTTTATTTATAATTATAAGTTTAAGAATTTTAAACTTTTATGATTAGAAAAGATTAAGTGTAATATATTGGAATAAATAGTTTATTCCTAGTTCATGTTTTTCTTGTAACTTTTTATTTTTTGTTAGTATGATTGTCTTTTCTCTATTGAATGTTTTTGCTTAGATACTATTATGCTTAACTTTCTCAAATTTTTGCAGAGCTTATTGTTTTTATAAAATTTGTATATGATTCCACATATTACAACATTGTCACATATAAATATGTTTAGCTTTCTCAAATTTGTGCAAAGCTTATTATATTTTATAAATGAAATTATTTGTAATTATGATTTCAAATCATAATTATAAATAATAAGCTTTGCACAATTTTTTTGAATTGATTATACAGTACCCAAGAAAAAGTAGGTTACGTAGTACATATTGCGCTCAAAAAGAGAACAACAAGTCTAAGAGACCACAAACCAACACAGATATGAAAAAAATGTTACATATATGAACAATTTTTAGCACTCAAAGCCATAACAACCTAGATATTATAGCTTTCACTGTATACATTCATGTCATAAAACCCAATGGGTGGATTGGTCTTTAAGATGTCATTGTTTCTAACCACCTCTAGCTTGCAATCAACCTTAGTAATTCTCTCATTTTCTTTGAGACCAATGTCTTCAAGGAGAATATTATATATATAGTTGTTATGCCTTTTATGACTGTTTTGAAATATTAAGGTATTGCACCATTTTTGGGTGTATCTTGATCTATTTCTTAATTTGATGAGTTCCCTTTTAATATTTGCATAATTTTTATGTAGTTGTAATTACTTCTAGAGAATCATAAATCTATATATGGGAAAGATTACCTTCTGAAACTAGCAAATGAAACTAGCCTTGGAGAAGATGTATGCAGTTTAGACAAGTGAGTATGCATATGTGGTATAGAGATTTTGTCAAACGTTTCGTATCAAAACAGAGGAAACCCACAACCACAAAACAGTTGCTAGCAATTTTTGTCTTTCTCCTTCCCAGGAGTAACAACGCAAATTCCCAGGGTATGATTTATCATAATTAATTAACAGTTTTATCTCACATCACAGATCCTTATAAACTGTCATATTACCATTAATAAGATTTATGAGCAATAATTGCATAACATTACAGAAAAAAGGAAACCCATTTGCAATAATTGGGTCACTGCACGATGTTATGATGGGGAATGGTGAAAACCATAGCGGATTCCTTCTTATACCAATATTTGGGAGGTTATGGTTGTAATGCTTGGTGGTAAACCGAGTGGAACAGTATTTGGTAACCCAAAGAGAGCACGTAGATGACCAAACATATCATACAACAAATACCAGTAGTGTAGATACTTTGTTGCATCAATAAAATCAACAAATAAATGTTTCACAGTGTGGATGGTAAATGACCAAAATGACAATGAGGCTCCTGAAGCTTGACACGCTCTTGAAGTTGGACACAGGCACGAGGAATAGAGAGATTGGGAAGAAAGATAGTTGGATTGAGAGAATTTCAGTAGGGAACAATCTCCTTTATGTGTTTTAACAGAGATTATTCCATTTTCTATTTGATTTTCTTAAGTTTATGCATGTCTATTCTCCAATCTAATTCTAAATTTCATCGATTTCAATTTCTCTTATCCTCCATTGTTTTTTCCCTATTGCAGATCCAAAGAAGAGCTTAAACTGGAAAAGCTTCAAGAAGGGCGAATTTTCATCTTCATCTACCCCTTTTATTTTTTCTCTCTTCTTTGTGTATTTTAACATAGATTATTCCATTTCCTATTTTATTTTCTTATTAGGTTTAATAAATTAAAACCCTAGCCTATATTTTTTTAATTTCTTTCTAGATCTGGATTTTCTTTTTGTTTTGGATGATTCCACTTTTTTTTTTAGATTTGACACCACCAACCCTCCATCTATTTTACTTTGCTATGCATTTGGATTATCAAATAAATGAAGGAAGAATGATTTCTTTGTCTTGTGTTTGTAGGAAAAAAGGAGTTTTCTCTCCAAAATCCTTCATGTCAGAACCAAATTACTTTAAAAAGAATGGATTAATATACATTTCCTTCTACTTTTCAGAGACTATACTTATATAATGAATGCATGTGCATCTTTAACATGGAGATGATGATGGTTTGCAACTTCACTAGGAATTCATGGTTTGATTAGATTTTTGGTTTGATAAATTAAAACCCTGGCCTATATATATTTTTATTTCTTTAAAAATCTAAAGATTTTTTTTTTCATGATTCTATTTTTTTATAGATTGGGCACTACAAACCCTTCATTGATTTTACTCTTCTTTGCTTTAAGGATACTAAAGAAATGAAGGAAGTATGATTTTGTTGTTTCGTGTTTCTAGGTTTGGAAGAGGTCACACCTCTCTCAACCCTAATACATGAATAGATCTTAACCAAAAATGGAAGATCCATACCCAACAACCTCCATACCTAAAGTGAACAAATCACATAATATTAACGCATAACAAAAAATTTCAGCACATAATTAAAAAAGTGTTCAGAAAAAATTAGAAGCTATACATTATCATTATAACAAAAAAAAATAGCATTACAACACTCCAAAATAGACTCAAATGCTACCTCTATACTCCAACCATGTTTGATGAAGCCTTGATCCGAAATTCTTCAACCTTTCCTCTTCTTTAAGATCCCAAGCCCTTCCTCCAATTCTCCTCCTTTAGAAACTATTGATTCTGAAAATAAAAATCCTCCAAAAAATGGAAAGGCCTACCCTTAATATAACTTCAAGAAAAATATAAATAAAAAACAATCGTCTAAATTCATTGAGCCTAGGGAATAGGTGTTGAATTTTTTTCTCCAATTATATTTTATTTTCCAAACGGAAGATGTGAGTAAATAAAATATAATTGGAGAAAAAAATTCAACACCTATTCCCTAGGCTCAATGAATTTAGACAATTGTTTTTTATTTATATGTTTCTTGAAGTTATATTAAGG